>PISX010006484.1:0-96946 GCA_004024625.1 Mellivora capensis
TTTAGTTATTTGTCCAAGTTCTGGGTCTGATTCAAAAATCTGAGGTTTTATTTTCTACATTAAATGGAAGGAGGGAAGGAAGGGGAGCGAAGGAGGGAGAGAGAGAGAGAAGGAAGGGAAGGAGCGAGAGAGGAAGGAAGGAAGCAAGGAAGGGGAGGGAGGGAGGGAGAAAAAAGGGAAAGGGAAGGAAAGAGAAGAGAAGGGAAGAAGAGATGAAAAAAAAAAAAGGAGAAAAAAGAAACCATGTAATATTGGCTTTCAGAATAATCTGTTCAGGACAGTGGCAGGAGTTTCTCATAGG
Source organism: Mellivora capensis (assembly GCA_004024625.1). Taxonomy (NCBI): domain Eukaryota; kingdom Metazoa; phylum Chordata; class Mammalia; order Carnivora; family Mustelidae; genus Mellivora; species Mellivora capensis. The sequence continues at coordinate 302 of PISX010006484.1, forward strand.
AAAGCCTTTGGAGAAGCCACTATTCAGCATTTGAGAAATTCAAGAAAATTCCTCCACTTAATGACATGCACATAAAATCCCTGTTAGAAGCTCCCCCACCCCCCACCTTTATTTTCTGCCTGCAGACATCTGTATGCCAGGTTCTATTTCTGGCTCCGACGTCACAATCCAGGGATGGCAGGACTAACAGTCTGGCATTATCTCCACAGAGCCAGCCAACCTACTGGGGACTCCTGTGCTCCTGGGAAGCCAGGGATGTGAGATTTACCTTCATATAAATCATCCAAAGCTGCAGCCAACACTTTATAAGCACAGGTCTTGCCACCCATGGGGTCTCCAACAATCATAAAGCCATGTCTTACCAGCATCATCTCATAGATCTGGAAGAAGACATCATTTTAAGCAGTTAATCCTTGCAAACCTCCCAGAACTGCAAGGTAGTCAGAAGTCAATGACGAATGAGGGACCAGAAGGGGATTCCCACAGTCACTTCTTTTTTTTTTTTTTTTAAAGGATTTTATTTATTTATTTGACAGACGGAGATCACAGAGAATCAGGCAGAGAGAGAGAGGAGGAAGCAGGCTCCCCGCCGAGCAGAGAGCCCGATGCGGGGCTCGATCCCAGGACCCTGGGATCACGACCTGAGCCGAAGGCAGAGGCTTTTAACCCACTGAGCCACCCAGGCGCCCCCCACAGTCACTTCTACATCTGATGATCTATAGTTTAAATATCTTTTGGATAGGGGCACCTGGGTGGGTTAAGTGTCTGACTCCTGATTTTTGGCTCAGGTCAGGATCTCAGGGTCGTGAGCCTGAGCCCTGTGTCTGACCCTGTGCTAGGCTTGGAGACTGCCTAAGATTCTCTCCCTCTGCTCCTCCCCCCTCACTTGCAGGTGCTCTCTCTCGCAAATAAATAAATAAATAAATAAATATCTTTTGGATAAATAAGTATATGCATATGTTTCATATTATTTAAGAAATGGGAACTCCTATTTGCTCTGTACCTACCAATGTGCTAAGTAAGCATCAAGTGACTTACCAAATTATTTCATTTAATCCACTCAGGTATCATTAACTACCTTCTAGGGGTGGGAATACTGAGCCCGAGAGAGGTTAAGTAACTTGTCCGTGCTCCTCAGTGGCGGAGCCAGGATTTGGACACATGGCTGTCTGACTTTACTGCCTCTAATTTTTTCATTAGGCCATTTCTATTTGCTTCTGAAGGGGAAAAGGAAACAGTGGTCATTTTAGCAAATTGCACTCAAATTGGAAACTTCCTTTTTCGACGCCTAAATGCAGTTCTGACTTGATTAGAACTCTCAGCAGATACAAGGTATTTTCTAAGCTAGGACCCATGCTATCAAATATAAATGATCCTCCCTGTTACTGGTTCCGGGGTGGTCATGTGACTTTACCAGCACAGTTCAAAGCTAATCCTGAGACCTCTGCTGAAGCTATTTGGAGAGCAATGCTCTTCTTCCTTCTGGGCTTGAACCTGGGAAAATCAAAGACTGAGGCTACTGGGGACCCAACCAAGAATGAAGTTGTAAATCAGAGAGCCCAGAAATGAAGAGAAAGGTTCTCGGATCCTGCTGTGTCTAAGGTCAACTTACACCTGGGTTTTCAAGTTAGGTAAGTGAACAGATTCCCTTCTGTTGACTAAGGTGGTTTGAGCTGGGTTTGTATCACTGGAAACTAATAAAGTCCTGACTAGTTCAAGCCCAATGCCTCCAAAGGTTTTGTTTCATACCCAAATTAAAAAAAAAAAAAAAAAGAATCCCAAGGGAGATGGTCAGAGGAAAAACAGTGAATTTCAACTTCAGCTTCTGAAAGGGAGACCTGAAAGCACATCCCACTCTAACCAGGCATCTCTGATTGCCATCATTGAGTTCAATCTATCACAATTACAATTCCTGATTTCTGTGTATAGTTAAACAGGTGCATCCCTATAGGGATGCAGGGAACAAACCTGGATAATTTTCCCAATAAACCAAGGTACTGGTTGGAGCTTCATCTTTTTGATGTTCTCATTCAGCACTTCCATAAAAACGTCATAGTCTGGCTTTGGGAGAACAACTCCAGGAAACAAGTCTGATATAATCCCCTGTTAATAAGAATTCGAGAGAAGGTGGAAAGGATGAATTGTCAGAGGTATGACCTCAACATTTTCTGAAAATGGGATTTACAGATGGCAGAAATCTTTGTAAAATTCCAAACCTCATTTTTCTATGCCAAAACTCATCCACAATTACAAAGTCCAACACTATCTGTAAGACATGATTTCTCTCCTAAATAAATTTACAAGGTGGCAAAGATTTAATAAGTCTGTATTATCTACCAATCAATGTACTAGGAATGAATAAGATAGTCATAATTTCTGTATTTATGGAGCTCCCAGACTGATTAGGAAGAGAGGCATTAAAAATAATCACAAAAGAAAACTACATTTGGTTAAAACAAAAACTTACCCAAACCCAACAGCAGATGTTATTCTATCAGTGATCATTCTTAGTAAAATCAGGAACTAGACAGAGATAGTGCTATCACTATGATCAAACATTTGGGAGAGGGTATCTGTTGGTGGGGTTGCTGGCTGGAGATGGAGAGGGTGCCAGAGACACAGTTCATCTTCAGAAAATGAGTCTCAGGACTTGGTCGAGGTCCCAAAGCCCTCACCTGAAACAGAGGGACATCCTGAGCCAAGAACTTGGCCAGGTTGACATCAAGCAAGGCCCGAAGCAACAGGACACTCTCATCCTCCTCAGGATACTTGAGCTTCAGGTTGCCAGCAGCAGTGAGCACAGACTTGACTGCCCTCATGCCGTAGTCATAGTGATGCTGTGAAGACAGCTGCTCTGAGCACAGGCGGTAGGTCGCGACAATCTTCTGGGCAAGACTAGGAGGGCAGAGACACCACTGCAGACCACTAGAGAGTACCAGCTTCTGGCCTGCAGACATTCCCAACATCCATGTGCCCTGTCCCTTCAGGAATCAGGCTTGCTCATGGACTTGATGGAGAAGCCCTATCTTCTGAAGTCCTTTTAGTAGTTACCATGATGAGCTAAGGAAGCATTCTGACTCTTTCAAGGTTAGGAGGAAAAGAGCAAGCACACACATATATGTATAAAATCTACCGTAGAAGAAATTATGTGTGTAATACTTCTCTGAGTATATGAACGTGAATGTACAAGTACACACACACACATGCACACATTTTGGAAGAAACATCAAACTAATAACAATGTTAATCCCCAGACTGTGGGACTCAAGGTCATTGTGTAGAAACTCCCTTTATTCACTTCTGTGACATGACATTTTTTTCCATGTTCATGCTTTACTTTTTTGAAGTCAGTAAATGTTATGATGATAACAATGTTAATTCCAAATTATACTAAAATTTTCCTATTCAATCTTGGAATAATTTCATGTTTTAAAGTCTTGCTTTAAGCCGTGTGTGTGTGTGTGTGTGTAGCAGGGCTGGGATAGAAAGGCCAATTTCTTTAAGAGAAATCAGGGGGTCAGAACAAAAGCCAGGACTATGTACTTTCAGATCAACTAGGGAATGGAAGTCCATTTCTCAAGTTTCTCTCTTTTCTTCCATTGGGCAACCTACCTTGAATCCAACACACAGAAGGCACTCTTTCAGAGCCTTTAGAATCTACTGGAAAGCCAATGTAACATACCTTCTAGAGTCTAGAAACCCCATGGAGTAGAGGGAGATTTCCCCAATGAGGGCATAATCTGGAACCATCATGGCTACTGTCCGGAATAAGGCCTAGAAAAGAAACAGCGATTGAGAACCTGAACACATTCAGTGAGCAATGGGGGGCAGTATGCCTACAGATGCAAAGAGAAGCAGCATGGTTGTTCAGGCCACTCCAGTAAAATGAAGGAAGGGAAAGTGGGAGGAGAACCCAATGCAGAGGGATTACCTTTGTTGGACAGATCCACTGTTCAGTCAACTTCCCTACTGATGCTGGTTAGGTACTTATCGTCACACCAGGTCCTTCAATGGTTATGTGGAAGGCCCTAGGCACGGGTATTCTAACAACACCTATTCTCTTATGCCAAAGGAGCATCCTCCAACCATCAGACCCTTCCTGAGTTCAACAGGGACATGGGAAGTCAGTTAGGAATGCAGGACCAATATGTATCAGAAGAATCTTGAAGTCAGACAGATCTTGATTCGCATCATGACTCTGCTACCTAGTGGCTGTGGGCTAGTAATGTTATTTCATCGCAAATGGGCCAGCAACCGTACCATTCTCATGAGAACAAATGATATCATGTAAGTGAAGTGTTTAGAACAGTGTGTAGCAAACAGTGAGAGATCAATAAACATCAGCTATTGATATTACCTTAGATCTTAGAGGAGAAGTCAAGCAGTTAGTTAGAGGTAGAGCCAGGGCTAGAATCCAGGCTCCCTGACACCAACCCCTGGTGCTTTCTGCTATACCACACTATCTCAAGAAATCTACTTAGGCAGACCTAACAGGCTTGTTGGCTGGGAGGGCTGTGTGTGTGTAGAGGGGAGTGAGTCACAACAGTTGAGTGATAAAAAGAACTGTGGGTCCAAATTCTACTTTGGTACTCACTGGCCTATGCTGGCCTAGAGGGGAGGAGCCATTCCTAAGATCCCCCTGACCCTTTTCCACCTGGAGGGTGGAAAGAAAGTGGATGCATTTCTGTCAGGTTAAGTACTAATGTGGTTCGACTACGTCTCTCTTGTGTCTTTGGTTCAACGGGATGGAGCAATGACTTAGAAGAAAATCCATAAAGAAGCAGGCCTGGAAGTCTCTCTCTGGTACCTCTTTTCATGCAGTGGGGTTGCTAGGGTCTCTTCCCACAGGAGGAGATCAAGCCATCTTGTACTTTGGGGTTTTTCCTCCCATGAGAGCAGCAGGCTAAGGTCATCACAGCCTATTCCCTTGAACATGGCCTTGGTGACTCTCTCTCTTCCCTTCAGAGGTGCTGTCCTTCTCCATTAGCAGCAGGACCAAGGGCTATTGCAATGCTCTAACTCGGGCCAGCTAAGCAGTAGGCACTGGAGACATACATGCTTCCTTATAATCTCTGCAGCTGGTTGGAACAGTCTGCTTTGGTATGGACACCACCTCGGCTTAACTGTAGTAATAAAGGGGAGCTCCATGTGGTTCAGCCTAGGGTTTTTTGTTGGTTTGTTTATTTGTTTGTTTTAAGATTTTATTCATTTAGGGCACCTGGGTGGCTCAGTGGGTTAAGCCTCTGCCTTAGGTTCAGTCATGATTTCAGGGTCCTGGGATTGGGCTCCACATCGGGCTCTCTGCTCAGCGGGGAGCCTGCTTCCCCCTCTCTCTCTCTGCCTGTCTTTCTGCCTACTTGTGATCTCTCTCTCTGTCAAATAAATGAATAAAATGTTTAAGAAAAATATTTTATTCATTTATTTGAGAGAGAGATACAGACAGCACAAGTGGGGAGAGGGGCAGAAGGAGAGGAATAAGCAGACTCCCCAGTGAGCAGGAAGCCTGACACGGGGTTTGATCCCAGGACCCTGAGATCATGACCTGAGCCACCCAAGTGCCCCTGGGTCAGCCCAGGTCTCCCAGAGCTCTCTGTGTCTAACTTTGATGCTGTTTTATAATTAGATGCTTTTGTTTGGCCTACAGGGACTTTTTTTTTTTTTTTTTTTTGCATTGAGCTAGGATCACAAAATCAGATGCAGAAATCCAAATTTCTGGTTTTTCCTGAAAAATGAGAAGACCTGACAATTCCTGCTTGGCAACAGTAGGTTGGGGCTAAGGAGGGGCTGCTTCCCGAGATGGGGCATTTGTCAGAGTCCCTACCATGCCCAGCTGGTTCCTCTCATTTATATTAGCTGTCTGACCCCCTGTAGACGAATTGGTGATCCTTACTTCAGTGTCCATCGTTTCCTAATTGCCACGGTTCATCCTGTATATATATATATACACCCCTCCCTATGACACCTTGTTGGGGGTGTAGTTATGTTCTGGGGCCTATCTTACCACCATTGTTGCTCCACGATTACTTCTCACGGACAAAAAATGCCACCCACTATTTGCCTTCTCTGTGAGATCCCTGGTTACTTCCAGAGGTTTCTATATCATAAAGTACACACAGAATTTATACATGCTGACATTTACCTTGAGGTTATCTGGAAGCTCAGCCCTGCCAGCATACCCGGGGTTCATGGTGATGAAGACAGCACAGGTTGGGTTGAGAGAGAGCTCGGTGCCTTCAAAGATGAATGTCTTCAGCTTCCGGATGATGGCCTGTTGAATGCTGAGGATCTGCTGAGCCACCACAGACAGCACTTCTACCTGGGGTGAGAATGGCTGGTTGATGCAAGGTCCTGCTGTGACAGGCACCACCCCACACTGCCCGAGGCAGCTTCACTTGGCAACGACAAAACTCATCTGAGAACCAGACCTTCACATCAAAATTAGGAGAATGATTTGGGGTTTTGGTAAAGAAAAAGAAAATTGGTGTGTGTGCGTGTGTTACTACTTTCCCTAGTATTTTATCTTTGTCCTAGCACCCAGCATAGTGTTTGACCCATCGCATGGATTCAAATAGTGTTGATTGGTTCTAATTGCATGTTTACATTTCCTGACCTAAATTCCCCACCCAAATAGAATTAATGACCCCCTCTCTTTTATGATGGCTCCTTTATACCACGACTATAGACTTCTATTTGTTTTGCTTAACTTTTATTTGCCTTCGCTAAATTGTATCACTCTTTTCTTACTTAGCTTTGTGTCCTGAACAACTGCAGAGTATCTGACATATACTAGCTGCTCAGTAAATTTTTGAATGAGTGCGTGAATGACTACAATGAGGATGTATATGTACTTTGTCTTCCTGGGACTGTTTTTGTTTAGCTCGTTGAGTACTTACTCTGCAGGGGTCTTAGAGGACACATAAGGCCCTGTCATTGAGATGCTGTGAGCCCAGAAAAAGGCCACTGCATGTCCAACCCCTGCTCTGCAGGCCAGTTGCTGCATTACCTCAATCCTGTTGAACTCATCAAAACAGGCCCATGCTCCAGCCTGGGCCAGCCCCTTGAAGAACTTCCCCATGGCTTTGTAATCCAGACCATCTGAGCAGTTGAAGACCACGCACTAGAGAGAGGGAAGATGTGGGCACCATTAGGGATGGGTTCTCTCCTATCTGAATTACTCTGCACATGAAATACAGGTAGGGCTCCTTTCTTCCTATTCCACTGCAGGAGCTGGGGCCCCACTTTACCTCTCCCCCTAAACCATCCTGAACTTCATGCCAACTCTCCTGGACAGGAGTCCATAGAGGAATGGCAAGAGAGGTTAAGAATAGACTGCATTTCCCTACCTGCTTGGCTAAAGCTTTGGCGAGATCTTTGGTGGTTTCTGTCTTGCCTGTACCAGCTGGTCCCTCTGGAGCTCCCCCAAGGTTCAGCTTCAAAGCCCCCATCAGTGTCCTAAGGGGAAAAAATAAGAATTTGGTGTCCAGTGGGGTGCCTGGGTGGCTCAGCTGGTTAAGTAAATGACTTGATTTCAGCTCAGGTCATGATCTCAAGGTTGTGAGATCAAGCCCTACATTGGGTTCTATGCTCGATGTGGAGCCTGCTTAAGATTCTCCCCCTCCTTCTGTACCTCCTCTGACTCTCTTCCTCTCTAAAAAAAAAGAAAGCAAGAAAGCAAGAAAGCAAAGAAAGAAAGGAAAGAAAGAAAGAAAGAAAGAAAGAAAGAAAGAAAGAAAGAAAGAAAGAAAGAAATTGGTACCCAAGTCCTAAGACACAGGAAAGAAATGGACTTTTGCTTTATTTTGTTCTGACTCATACAAATGGCTTTAATTTTTTTCTGATTATATGACAAACATATCATCACTGTAAAAAAAAAATCTGTTTTACCCAGCACTGTAACCCCAGAGCCTGGTGCGTGGGCACCCATAAACACTTGTTTGAATGAATGCCTGAATGGATAAATGAATACATACATAAATGAATCAAATAAGAGTTAAAAGTCTTCATAAACTCCAGAAAATGAGTCAAATAAGAGTTAAAAGTCTTCATAAACTCCAGATTCGAAAGATCACCAGTGCTAATGGAGTGGAGGAAATAAATATATTTCTCTCACTGGATTATGAACTCTTGAGCTCAGGATCTGTATTTCATTCAGTTTGGTAAGAGTAGGGCAAAAATAAATGTTAGAAATTAATGATGTGTTCTTCACTTGTGGCTCTACAGCCCTTGTATGAGCCTCTATGGTTTCAGTTAACACACCATCTTATCTCATCCAATTACATCTCTGTCCCCTAACCCCATTAGGTTGAGGGTTTCTTGATGGCATGCATGGCACACAGGAGTGTTTAAGAAATGGCTATTGAATAACAGGTGAAATAAATGCATGAATGAAGACCAAAAATCACAGAACACAGAAAATAAGTGATTGAGGGCTTTGAATGAAAGAATTCTCAAGAATTATCTTTATGATTACAAAAAATTCCACTTTAAGGAATATACAGAAATCAAAGAAAGTCTAAGCATCACAAAGTTGACACATTAACAGAGGTCAGATTTCTAATGGTATAAATATCAAGAAAAGTATAAAGCATTTTGCTCAGCATAGAATGACTACGTCTCACCAACAGACTGGCTGGCTGAGCTTGGAGACTCCTTGCCAGAGTCTTTCATCTGGCCCCTTTTCTATCTTTCCTCCATGCGATCTCCAGGCACCATCTTGATTCCGGCCATCAGAGAGCTTTCTATTTAAGTACTGCGGTATTTTTAAGGATGGCATCAAGATTCCTCTTGTTGGTTTGGCCACATTAAATTTGCATTAGGACTCCTACTGGGTTCTCATTTCTGGCCTAAGGCCTAATTTCCATGCCCATCTGTGGGACCATGGTAACTAAGGGCAAAATTCTAAAATCTGAGAATATGAAACGTGGATGTAAAAGTCACAAACTCAAGATGTCCCACACCTTCTTCCCCAGAAGCTTTTCCTTCTGGAGTTTTTATTCACCCTTTGCATCTGCGGGGGAGGAGGAAGACAGAGGTTACCTGTAGCAGCGGTCCGTGAGGGGCGTAATCACCAGCCGGGGGGAGTTCCCCAGGTACTCATAGCCATACAAGGCTTCTGTGGTGATCATCTGCACCTCCACGTCCTTTGAATCCCAGTAGTAACGCAGCTGGGAGATCCACTGGAAATCGTTCAGGTCACAGATGTTATCCTCAGATAGCTTGGCCACCACATCACGAGCTGTTGGGACAGATGCAGACATGGAAACACACAAATGCAGAGCTGTCAGCATACTCCTATGCCCACAGACTGCTCAGAGGAAGTCTGAGGACATCATCCAGGCCAGCTGTCACTCTCCAAACAGTTTCAGACTCAAACAGCCTCCCTGCCTACCCCTAACCTGCACATAGCAATTTCTTTCGGAGGCTGGTCTTTGCTTCACCGGAGAAGCCAGGCTGTGTTGTCGACAAGCAATACAGCAGAGGCATCAAAAATGCATACTCTGAAATCAGACTGCTGGGATCCTAATTCTGAATCTGCCATTAACTAGTTACGTGACTTTGGGCAAGTTGCTCAACTTCTATTGAGCTGCATAATCTGTAAGATGGGAATAACACAGTACCTACCTTATAGGGTTATTATAAGGTTATCAGAAGGATTAACTATACATACAATTAACCCTCGAACAACATGGAGGTTAGGTGTGCCCACCCCTGGTACAGGAAAAAATTCTGTGTAGAACTTTGACTCCCCTCACATTTAATTACTAATAGCCTACTGTCGACCAGAATCCTTACAGGTAATAGCCAATCAACACATCTTTTGTAAGTCATATGTGTTATATACTGTGTTCTTACAATAAAGTAAGCTAGAGAAAATATTTAAGAAAATCACAAGGAAGAGAAAATACATTTACAGTATTGTATTTATCAAAAGAAATTCTCACGTAAGTGGACCCATGTTGTTCAAGGATCAACTGTATACACACACATATATATACCTACACGTATATATACACACATGTATATACTTCTACGTACATATATGTGTACATATGTAAATATCTACACATCTACACATATATAGATAGATGAAAGGAAGAAAAGAAAGATTATATAAATATTAGATACTGTTATCATTCCCAAATTCTTGGAGGACTGACCCTGAGAGCTTTGCAATATGTCGTTACCCCAAAAGCTGTCATATCTCCAGTATGACATTTTTGGCCATGTTCTAGGCTTCTAGGATATCCTAGGAGAAAACAATCAGCTTGGCCTGATGCAGTTGGCAAGGGAAAGGGTCTCATGAACCTATGGTTAGATATAGTCTTTCCATCTGGGGGCCTGAGAAACCAGATGGGAGATATACTTCTGGGTTTCCTTCTTTCTCTCACAGGATTATGAGCCTAATTTAATCTTCTCACAGTGATGGGAGGCCTTGATGTTGAAGAGTGCACAAAGATTTCTAAGAATCATTAGCTATTTTTTAGGGAACTCTTAGGTGAGAGCTATTGAGATCTCAGAACTAGGACAGTAGGGGTGGCTGGGTGGCTCAGTTGGTAAGCCTCTAACTCTTGATCTCAGCTCAGGTCTTGATCTCAGAGTCGTGAGTTCAAGCCCCATGCTGAGTACAAAACCTACTTTAGAAAAAAAAAAGTAGGACAGCAGCTCTAATTTAGTTATCTCAGAAATAAAACTTTGTAAAAGGATGTTTCTGCAAGTCTACTGCCTGTCTGCAAAGAGAAGTCTTTATGACAGTGAAATTCAAGATATACCGACAGCTCTTCCATCCTTCCTGAGGAATTTAATTCCCCTCCAGGTTCTTGAGGGAAATCATAGGATGGTAGCAGGAGTAGGGTCTCCATGAGGGACCCAAGATGAAGGCAAGTCTCAAGAACCTGACTTGGGGATACCTGCATGATGCAGTGTGTATGTGCATGTATGTTCCATGCATGCTTGTGTATGTGCGTGTGTGCATGTGTGTGAACGCAACCACGCTGGGCAGTAACCACACCTGCATTTCCTGCCAAATGAAGATCACATTTTTTCTTCTTTCTCCCTGATTTCATGCTAGTCTATCCAAGAGAAATTAGATTGAAATGAGCATCAACCTTAAGGAGAATAAGATGCCATGAAATGCCAGGTGGAAGCTGGGTGTATGAACAAGAGAGATACTGTTTCCAGGCAACCAGCTAGTCCAGCCCTAGTTTCTTTGGTGGTGATGGAGTGAGGGTGAGGGGGTGGTTTGTTTTATATAAAGACCCCAGTTCTTCCTCCTCCTCCCCTTCTTCTTCTTTTTTTTTTTTTTAAAGGAAAGTGCTGGAAGGCATTAGCTCTCTCTCCTGCTGACTCCCTGCATACACTGCCCATTTCCAGTCTCTTGGGTTTGGAATCAGACATAGAATTACAATTAAATCAATTACATCAAATTATAGTAATCTGATCATTACTATATATAATTACATCATATATATTTTTATTATTTATTTATTTATTTATATAATTACATTATATATGTATTTTACTATATATAATTACATTACATTATTTGATTATAATTACATCATATTATCCTTAGTAGCTGCTGTACGCCTCTGGGTAAGTTATTTCCCTCAGCCTCAGGTTCTTAATTTGAGAAGTGTGTATAAAAGTGAGATAATGTGTGTCAAGCACTTAGCACAGAGCCTGGCACCTGGTGAGTATTCAAAAATATTAGCCATAGTCAGCCTCAAGAAATCATTCTAAGATGGTGAATCTCAGAAATGGCTTTGGCTGCCATTGTCTACGTGAGAGCCCTGCTTGGAGGTTTCCTGGAAACAAGGGTGGGTCTGGGAGGGGAAAACACACTGGAGATTCACAGAAGCTCTGGCTTCTCTCCTTACCTCCTCACCTCACTCTCAGCTGGAGAAGCCCCTCCCTAATGGCAAAGGGGACCCTGAATCACTCCATCCAGAGGAATGGAGAACGGCAAGCTTGGCTACTATTCTTAGACAGTCAGCAACGCCAGGGAAGCCTCCTTGCTCACCGTGGACATCGATGACCGTGAGGGCCCCGAGAGTGAGTCGAGCCCCACTGCTCAGCTTCCCTCGGACCAGCTGGACAATCTCTGCAATCTGATCGTTGCTCTTTTTCAGAAAATCCTGGCAGGGGCATAGGAGGGGACAACTGGTTAAATTGGATTCTCCTCTGTAAACCCCTCTTGGGGAATGGCACCCTCTACCACCCCATGGTCCAAGCCTTCCCTCCGGGTACCTTTCCCTTACCCCTTCACTAATCTCTAGACGAACTGCAAATGCATTATGCTAATTGAAAGAAGCCAAATTTCAAAGGCTAGATACTTTGATTTTATTGTTATGATATCATGGAAAAGATAAAACTGCAGGAGCAAACAGCAGATTGGTAATTGCCAGAGGCATGGAGCGGGGGAAGGAGTTACCCCCCAAGGGGCTTGAGGGGGCATGGAACAGTTCTATATCTTGATTGGGATGGTGATTACACAAAAAGGATGTGTTTGTTCAAACTCAGAACTGTACACTAAAAAGGATAACTTTTACTGTATAGAAATTACATAATAAATATGAATTAATAAAAAAACTTGAAATTTTTCAGATTAAAGGAGACACAGGGGATGTGAAAACTAAATGTATGTAAACAATAATCCTGGAATGGATCCTGGACCAGACAAAAAAGACATCAGTGGGGCAAAGGGCTACATTTAGATTAGCCAATTTAAAAGGTCTATGGATTAGATAAAAATGTATCTTGCATCAATGTTGGTTTCCTGATTTGGATAACTGTAATGTGGTTATTTAAGATGTTAATGTTGGGGGATTCTGGATGAAGCGTGCATGAGAATTCTTTGCATTATTTTTGCAACATTATTTGTAAGGCTGGCATTACTTCAAAATAAAGAGTTAAAAGAGAAATAATTGTAAAAAAGGAAAAAAAAAATGGAGACTAACTTCATAGGTTCAAAGCTCACCTTCCCCACTTCCTAGCTATGCAGGTCCAGGCAAAAGATATTAACCTTCTGAGTTTCAGTTTCCTGGTTTGTTGAGTCTAGATAATTACAACTACCTCTTGGAGATGTTTTGAAGATTAAATGAGGTGGTGAAGCACTTGGCACAATGTGAATAAAGTACACAGTAACTACTGATGGTCGTTGTTATTAATAAAGTACCTGACATGCAGCAAAAAATAAACAACCTTTTCAGTGCTTTCCCACTGCCCTTGCTGTGGGTCTGGAAAACCCCTGGTGATAGGGCTGCTTTGCACATCTTTCTGAACCACACCCATGCCACAGCTACTCTGGACCCAAGTGCCTTCAGTTGCTGGAATGCACCATATTTTTCATCTTCAGACTTTTGCACATTCTGGTCTCTCTCTCTCTGGAACACTCTTTCTCTTGTTCTTTGCTTGGCTAATTCCTATTTATATTTTATGTATCTTCTTAGACACCATTTTTCTGGGAAATTGTCTCCACTTCTAATGCTTCTCTTATTTCTCTCCTTCCTCCCAGGCTTCCTGGATCCCTGTACTTTCCTTATCACAGTTCTAGCAAAGATACTTTTTATCTCCCCCAGTAGACTGTAAACCCATGAGGACAGACACCATGTCTCTCTCATTCAACTCTAAATCCCTTTGCCTAGTAGCATCATTCCAGCATGGAGCAGATGTCAAACAAATATTTGTTAGATGAACAATGGATGGATGGATGGCAATCCCATACCAATACCTGCTTCCTTTAGGATGCTGAGCCACATTATTCAGCATCCATATCCATCAGGGCAGGGGTATATGATGGGAAGCAGTCTCCCCTTTTTATAGTTAGGAAAACGGGGCACAGAGATACAGTCACAAAAATCAGAATTTTTTAGTATTTCAAAAATTTGAAATGAAATACATGAAAGCAGATTGCAAGTGACAAGTGCAATATGTTTGTAGGAATTATCAACATGGAATGTGTATAAATTTGAACCTTGGTCAAATGCTATGTTCTAATTTTAAGGTATAAGGCAAAATACAGTAAAGTGAAATATTTTCTGGTCCACAGCCAGTCATCTATGGGGAGAAAGAACAGAAGGTCTGATAAGATCATCATGGGAAATGATACCATGGTGAAAAGTTTGGGAATGAAGTTACCATTCATTTCTTCAGTAAATATTTATTAAGCACCTACTATGTGCTCAGCATTGCAATAATCCCAGGAGATATAATAGTGAGCCAAACAAACAGGGTCTCTGCCCTGTGGGGTTCATAGCCTGGGCTCTAGTACTGACTAACTTGCCAGCATCTCATTTAACTCTCCCACAATACAGTACTATGACGTTATAATACAACATGGTGTACTGTAGCACATTATATAGTCAAGGAGTCTGAGACTCAGGTTAAGGAACTTGCCCATGGTCACACAGCTAACAAAGGAAAGTATCAGGATTTGAACCCAACTCCATCCAGGTCTTGAACTCTCAAACACTGGTTTCAATGGCAAGAGTTAACTGGAAATATACAGGCCTGGATCTGAGGATAAGTAGGACTTGAGCACTCTTGGTCTCAAGGGAACATGGAAGGAAGATCTGTAGGTAGGTTTGTGTTCAATTGCAGGTGGCAGGAAGTGGGTAATGGTGGAGGAGGAGGGGAAACAGGACCAGGTGATCTTTTGGCCCAGGAAGAAGACCAGAGGTCTCTGTTGGTGGAAATTCTACTAGGTTGACCCTTGAAATCAAAGACTGATAAAAACTTAAAATACTGCAGCCTCGAATTTCTGCCTGGGAAGGACCAGGGTGGGTATTACACCAGAGAACTCCGTGGGTCAGTTCCAATGCCAGATTCTCCATCCGACTGTCCCCATGAAAACCCTAACTTCTCTTTGGATTGGATGCTGTGATTTTTTTATTGTTGTTTAAAAAACATGGCTACTTTAATTATATGTCCTTCAGATCCTAATCAAGCTTGACTCTCCTCCACTAGCTTCATGACATGCTCACTTACTGGTAGGGTCTTTTCCACCAGGGCTTGGGACACCTCCTTGGTCCAAAAGATGGAAGAGACACAGATAACCACTTGGCCAGGCCACTGCAAGACCCACTGATTACGACGTACCTGGGAAAGTGCAGGGGGTCATGTGGTATAGTCAGTTCATCCTGTGGGACTGAAACCCACTTCTGAAAAACATTCCCCACCACCATATCCCCTCAACAAACACACAACCCTCCCCTACTCTTGGAAGCTACTAGACTTGACATCTTTGGGATTAATGATTTATGTCTTCCTCCCTGAATTTTTTGGAAAAAAAAAATCAATAATCTTATCAACTTTTTTTTTTCTTTTTCCTTAAGGTCCCAATCCAAGGATTTTACATAGTTATCATCAAGGTGCTGTTCACAGAGAGTTTTCATAACTACCCTTTCTGAAGGCTACACAATGTTGCAGTGCTGGGCCAGTTTTCTTAGCCTTGCCCAGAACCCCAACTCCCCAAACTTGTTTTTAAACTATAGATGTGGCAAACTACACCAGAGGGCTAGATGTGGCCTTGCATTTGTTTTTGTAAATAAAGGTGTACTGTAACACAGCCACACCCATTCTTTACTGATCATCCACAGGGGCTTCTGCACTACCAAGGCCAAGATAAATAGTATGTGCGGCCCACAGAGCCGAAGACATTATAATAACATTTGCTTTACAGAAAACATTTGCTGACTCTTGCTCTGGATGCAATGGCATGAAGTTCTTCCATACAGGTCACCATTTTTGTTTAAGTTACATTTAAATTAAATTTAAATTTAAATTTAAAAATTCTTAATTTTTATTTAAAATAAATCAGGACAAAGGACCGGCCTTTCATTTACAATGCAATACTTCTAAGAGGGACAGTCGGGTTAGTACCCTGTACTCTACTAGGAAGGTGTTAACTGAATATTCTTCTGTTCGATGGAAGTGGTCATGGGGGTGGGGCCCTGAAAAGTAATAAGAAAAGGCACCCAAAGTCAAGGAGCACAAAGACCTGGTCTGCCTATATTTAACTTTGCTAGGAGCTGGCTGAAGAGTGATCACCAACAGTTCTTTTCTTTTGGCTTTTTTTGGTTATACCTGTTTCCCCTAATACTTGGGGAGTTTAATGAATTGTACTGCTCAAGGCATGTGTACTGTAAACGAAAAGCCTACAGGGAGAAACGCTTATTTGGAAGGTGATCTAAAAAGACCTCCTGCCATAAGTTCATTTCACAGAAGGGACTTGTAGCTAGCAGCCAGAGGGTTCTGGCTAACCATCTTGTCTTATGCCACCTGCTTCTAATTGTAAACGTTTCACCAGAAATATGTGCATCACCCCAGGATTCAGAGGGAAAGAAAAGAGAGGCACAGCGGGGTCACGGAAGGGTCAGGTGTTACCCAGCAGGATCCGGGTGGGTTTTGGTAGAAGGCAGAGGGGTGCTTAGAATTGATCCATTTAATCTTCTCCCCAATGCTGTTGTCGCTGTACTAACACCCTGGCACCTGTACCCCAATTCTCATTTACCTGGACATATGCTTCAATCCCAAGTCTTATAACCTCCTGCATACTGGCAATCATCATCTTCTCCACCTGTTGGAGCCACTTCTCCACCATGCCCTACAGGAGTGAGACAAAGCAGCCACAAGTTAGCCAAGCCCGAAGGGAGGGATCATGGACAGACCCAGCCTTCTCTCTGGAGGAAGGCGGAGGGCGGTCAAAGGTCTAACACCCCCTCAAGCCAATATTCTTTAATTATGCATTTTATATTTATTTACTTATGTATATTTTTTTATTCTGAGAACTATGTGTGATGTAAAAGGAAAAATAGGGAATACTTAACAAGCATTTCATGTCATTTTCTGAAACACAACTTCTTAGGAAGCAAATGATACATTTATGTTTCAGTTCATAAAATAAATTGCTCATTTCTAATGAACAGTCCTAATTCTTGCCTTATTCTAGTGGTTTCCAAACTTTGCTGTGCACTGGAATCATTTCGATATTCTTAAAAAATATGGACACCTGACTTCTGTTCTTAGCCATTCATGCAACCTGGGCATTTGGATTTTTTTTTTTTTTTTAAAGCTCTACAGGTAATTCAAATGTGCAGCAAATAATTCAGTTTTAGAATTTCGGGTCACTGTAGCTCTTAACTTCAGGCACCTGTTAGCTAGCTGGGGTCTATTTGGTAACATGACTCCTGGTTATTACAACTTAGATGCGTGGCTGGCAAAAATGCCTGACGAAGTAAAGCCAAGAGTGCTTGTCTATTTCTACTCCACGGTGCTGTCATGTTCAGCAGGAGTGGGAGAAATTTACATTTTACTCATTATATAAGGACACTTTATAAAAACCTGAGTAAAATAGCATTGATTCCATAACTTTTTTAAAAAATATTTTATTTATTTATTTGACAGAGAGAGAGAGCACAGGTAGACAGAGTGGCAGGCAGAGGGAGAGGGAGAAGCAGGCTCTCCACTGAGCAGGGAGCCCGATGCAGGGCTCAATCCTAGGACCGTGGGATCATGACCTGAACTGAAGGCAGCTGCTTAAACAGCTGAGCCACCCAGGCACTCCAATTCCATAATGTTTTATTGACCTTTAAAAAACATCTACCCCATGTAAGCCTGATGATTCACAGACCTGTACCCCCTGGGGAAAATAATATTATATGTTAATAAAAATAATTAAAAAAAACCACACCTACCTCAGCAAGCTATCTGACCAGATCACTTTTTTTTTTTTTTTTTGAGAGAAAGAGACAGAGGCAGACACACACGAGCAGTGGTGGTGGGTGGTGCAGAACAGAGGGAGAGGAAGAGAGAGAATCTTAAGTATGCTCCATGCTTAGCACAGAACTGACACAGGGCTCGTTCTCATGACCCTGAGATAATGATCTGAGCCAAAATCAAGAGTTTGATACTTAACCAACTGAGCCACCCAGGTGCCCCTGAAAGCAGATCAATTTTAACTGGGCTGTGTTCATGGAGATCTGAACAGCATCTGCTGTTGGGTCTGATGCCTACTATTGCCTCCACATCAGGTTTGGCTGAAATCCTCCCATAAATTTTGTGGGTTGTGGGGATTGCAGTATAACCCCCATCGTAGAGATGAGCAAACTGAGACTCAGAAAGATTATGCAATTTCCCAGAGTCACCCAGTCAGTAAGCTGTGAAACCCAGGTGTTCCACACCCAGGCAGTATGGAACTTGAGTCCAAGCAAGGGCTTAAACCATCAATATGCTCTCTGCCTCTCTCTGTATTGCTCTGCCAGGGAGAAAAGAATGAAAATAATTAAGAGGAGAGTTACTCTGGCTTGAGCTGGGTAGACTTTCTGTTTGAATGGAACGGTTTCTTTTTCTGAGCTGATCATTCCCACAATCGCCAGATTGCTTGTAAATTCTAGCTTGGCAATTCCTTCAAAGCACTTCTTCAAATGTGGCTGCACGCGGAGGGGGTCCTTTGTCTCTGACAAGATCTCCAGCAGCTCATCGTTTGACAGGAAGAAGAACCTATTTCAAAGCAAAGGAAGATGGCAACTGGAGTCGCTTTTGAAAACTTCTTTTCCCAACAAGGTGATATTCTCTAAAGGGAGAGGACACCCCAGGAACACCAGCCATGTTCTAGAGTCTTTTTAAGGCACATTCCTTTTCACCATTTTTCATCTGGGGCATAGAGCATGGACACAGTTTTGACTCAGAGCAAGAGAAAGTAAAAAAGCTGGTATATATGAATTCAATATGGTTTGGGCGTAGGATACTACCTTTTGGGACAGTGGTTCTGAACTTTGGCTGTACTTTAGAATCACCTGTGAAGCTTATTGAAAAAACTCCAATGCCAAGGTTCCACCGCCCAGAGTTTCTAATATAATTGATTTGGGGTTGGGTCTGGGGATTGACAGATAGATTGACTGATTTGAAAGATTTTATTTATTTATTTGACAGAGACAGACACAGTGAGAGAGGGAACACAAGCAGGGAGAGTGGGAGAGGGAAAAGCGGGCTTCCTGATGAGCAGGGAGCCCAATGCAGTGCTCGATCCCAGGACCCTGGGATCATGACCTGAGCCGAAGGCAGACGCTCAACCACTGAGCCACCCAGGCACCCCATGAATGAGCCATACAGGCACCCGTGGGGATTTATATTTTTAAAATCCCAGGTGATTCTAATATACAGTCAGTACTGATGAGGAGAGAGACCTCCTTATCTATCCTTATCTCAAAGTATGATATGTCACAGGTGTGAAATAAGAAGTATGCTATTAATGAACCTATCTGATGTGTACAACAAAGGCAAAAGGAAATGTAGGGAGAATTAAATTTCCTTACATTTTATAGCCCATTGACAAATACTTGAGACAGGCAGAGTGTGACATTCCTCCAGGAACTCACAACTGTCTTAATGTTAATGCTTTGCGAAAGGCAAAAAGCAACCTTTGCTTGACAATAGCCAGACCTCCAGGATCCTGTAAGTCTTAACATATGACAATCCTTTTGGAAACTTGCTTTGTCTCTACCCCATCCCCCCAAATTTACAAGAATACAATCAATTGCTCCTCATAATCCTAGGGCAGCTCTTTCTGCCCATGGGTCCCATCTCTGTGCTTTAATAAAACTACCTTTTTGCATTGAAAACATCTCAAGAATTCTTTCTTGACTGTTTGCCCCTGGACCCCACAACACATCACATCACTATACATGCAGAGGCTCTGACCATGCTTTAAGTTAGAAATGATAAGCTCATTCTCTTGCTCAGACCCTTCAAGCAGCAACCACAAACCATTGGGAAATACTCGAGGTATAAACCTTTACTGTAACCACCAAGCTGAAAGTCCCATAATGGAGGGACCACGTGATTATGGTCTTCACTGATTATGGTGGATTATAAAAATGGCCACAATATTTATGGCTCCTCTCTACAAGAGGTAGAGTCTGTTTTCACATGTCTCATACTTGGCCTGGCTCTTTGTCCTGCTTTGGCCAATAGACTGTAGTAAACATGAACTCAAGTAAGTTCCAAGCCTAGAGCTAGCTGGCCTTGGGAATCCCACTACCACCACTATGTGAATAAATCCAGGCTAGCTTTCTGGCCCAACTATCCTGGTTGCCCCAGCCAAAAGGAAGCCAACCACTAGCCCAGTGACTGAAGCCATCAACTACCAGCTGGCAAAAGTCATATGAATGAGCACTCATGAGACCTTTGGAACCATCCAGCTGAGATCAAAGGAACCACCTGGCTAGACCAGAAGAACCATCCAGCTGATCCCAGCCCTATTTGCAAACCCACAGGATTGTGAGCTAAATAAATAGTTGCTGTTTCAAGCTTCTATGTTTTGGGGAGGTTTGTTACACAGCAAAGCAAACAAATGCATTATAGTGTAGTGTTGAGCAGGTAGGAAGAGCTCAATTAGTTATTTATTGACTGACTAACTTACCAATAGTTAATGATATCCATTTCTCCCACTGCCAAATAAAATTCAAACAGGTGGTCTCTATGGATTTATCATGTGTGATAAAGCAAATGGCTCAATGGCCATAAGAGTCATTATTAAAAAAAACTTGTACACCTAACATAAAATTGTTATTTAGCACTCTGCATTTTCAAGATAAAATTAATTTCAAATATGTGAAATTATTCAATAACATTTTCCAAAGTGTTTTCTCAGAGTGCTTGACTTTATTCTGTAAAAATGCATAAACACACATTGAGAGAGAGAGACAATGTGTGTGTGTGTGTGTGTGTAACATAGGGAGCAAATGAGGCTTAGAGACGTCAAATAACTCTGTATTTTATATAGACTGCCTGGATTGAATTCTGGCTTGTCCATTTACCAGTCTTATGTTTTCTGGCAAGTTACTATTTCCTTGTTTGTAAAAGGCAGATAATAATAATGTTTTTAACCTCATAGGATTCTTGTGAGTTTAAATAAGTTAATACAGGTAAGGCACTTAGGGCAGTGTCCTGACATACAGTAAATGCTGTGGTGGTGTTGGCTATTGTTCATATTTTTATGAGGAATAACACTAGTAGGAATAGGACTAAAAGCCCAAATCTCAGAGGTTTCCTCTTCCTAAGTTTTGTTCTTCCATGTTGAAGTTCCTTCCACTATTTGTGCTGAATTCATGTTGTCCAATCTAATGTCTAACGTCTAATGGCTAATGAAAACATTAGCCATATATGGCTAGCTACATCACAAAATTAATATCAAATAAATCAAAAATTCACTTTCTCAGGCACACCAGAACATTTCTGAATCCTACACAAATCACTTTTTAAAAATTTGTGGCAGAAAGCAAGAAACTAACTTTGTCTCCAAATAAGGTAACACTGAAATTTCCTTTTCTTAAAAGCACATTGGGATCAAACCTACATCCAAATGACATGGAGTGACCATCCATGGTGAGCTAGACATGGATAGATTATCAGGAGCAAGGACCGTCTTTTCTGGAACCAGCCCTCTAAAATGACTTTGACTTTTATGTAGAAGAACACTAGTTCTTGTGGAGAAAAAAGAGTCAAATATTTATAAGCATACCCACCAGAAACTATAACATTTGATGTTATATTCAACTGACATTTCTTAAACATTTTAGACAGCCAAATGCTTTACATGCATTATTTCATTGATCTACATAAATATATGAGTAAGAGCCATTATTGTATTTCTATTTTACAGTGGAGAACTTGAGGCTCAGATAGATTTGCTAGGATCTCGAGATTAATAAGTGCAAGAGCCGGGACTCAAACCAAAGTCTGTTTAACTCCAAAGTCTAGGCTCTTAATAATGTCTACTGTATCCCTTCAGTTGGGTATTGGACCATGATGGTTGGCCACGATGTGGACTCGGACCCTACTGGTGTCCATTCAACCTCATTCTAAGTAATGACCATGAAGACATACCCTCCCCCTGAGAGTGGTCTTGTGGAGAATGGAGAACCAGGAAAGACTATGAAATAGGTTGGTAGAAGTCAACTCTCAGGATGAAAAAATGTAATTCTACCTATAAATGGGTCAAAAAGGCAACTCTGAGCAAAAGAAAAGTACCAAATACCTGGGAAAAAACAGTCTCTTCTTCTCCAAGTAATCATTCAGCCCCTTCTGGATGTCCTCCAACAGAAGGTTGGCTTCTTGAAGCTTCTCAGCCATCCTTGGCTGGTCTGCTGCGACCAGAACCCTGGTATCTTTCACCTAGGTTCCATCAAAAAAAGTGAGAATCACCATGGGGGTCCCAGATTCTGACACTGATCATTGTAATGAGTGTACAACCAGTCCAACAAATACTGACTTCCCCGCCCAGCTAACTTAGTCTCCTAATCCTGCAAGGGTGAAATGCTCATATAACACGATTCTATTCCTTTGGACACGTTTGGCTCTTCCTTCTACAAAAACCTTCCATTTCGTGCAACTCCTCAGAGTGACCTTTTATTTGTTATATGCGATGCTGCATGATTTAGGAATTGTTTAATAAAGTCAATTTGCTCTTTAAAGTTTAAAATCAGCCAATTTGATCTTTAGTAACTAAGATCAGTTGAATTTATGTTACTTAATACTTGCAACCAAAAAATCTGAACTAATACAGAGTTGGAGGAAACAGGATATCATGAATCCTGGCTCCACTTGCTGGGCAATATAAATGCCTACTAGAGCGGATAAATTTTCTTGAGATATGTTCTCTATAAGGGAGCCCCAATGGAGCACATTTGGCTTCAAAAAGGAAAAAGATACCATCTCTTAATAGATACTCCTGATTGCCTCGTATATCCAGTGAACTCATCCTTCAAGGCTTGTTTCCAATGTTGCTCCTCTTTGGAGGACTTCCTTGACACTGCCAGGCAACGAAATCACTCTCCTGTGTTCTAAAAGCTGTTTGTGTGTACTCCTACAATAGCTCTCCTATTTACCTAAGACTCTCCCCTCACAAGACAGTGACTGGGCAGAAATCATATTCTAGTCATCTTCAAGTATTTTCTGACTGTTAATTCAATGCTGAGTATCAAGTAAATATTTGTTAAATAAGTAACTGAATATGGAGGAGAATTTGAGTTCTAAAATGATCCTCAATCTATAAAAGTTTTACTGCATTATCCTGTGAGTAAAGTCTTCTACCTTGTTAGGAATGAGAGCTAAATTATATAGACTGCTAACAGTTGCCTCTAGGGAGGTGGGCTTTCAAAAGGCTTCAATTCTCTGTATTACATATTTCTTTTTTTTTTTTTTAAGAATTTATTTATTTATTTGACAGAGATTACAAGTAAGGAGAGAGGCAGGCAGAGAGAGAGAGGAGGAAGCAGGCTCCCTGCCGAGCAGAGAGCCCGATGTGGGACTCGATCCCAGGACCCTGAGATCATGACCTGAGCCGAAGGCAGAGGTTTAACCCACTGAGCCACCCAGGCGCCCTCTGTATTACATATTTCTATGTTTGAATGTTTAGTTTCAAATAAGTTTCAAAATAAAAAAAATTATAAAAATATTGAATTTGGAAAAAATCTAGTTTACTTATAAATTTCAAGGGACATGGTTATGATGCACAATGAGGAACATCTGTATGGCATCCCACATTCCTGATGGTGAGATGTGCTAGGGAGTTAAAAACTTACCGCTTGGGACATGAGTGATTTCCAGTAACTATCAACAATGGAAAATTTCCTTCCCTCTTCTGGCATCTGGGCTATGATATCCTCAGAACTGAAGATTGGTTCCAGGTATAGCCAGGTGGCTTGGCATTTCAACCAGGCATCCAAAATTTCCTGCACACGAACCAGCTTTTCTTCCCATTTCTGTGAATTTAGCATTTCATATCTGAATCATTAATCTGCCACTCTGCAACACAGGCCCACTGACTGAACAAATTGGATGGATTTATTCATTCATTTGCTCATTCACTTGTTTAGCAAATACTTGTTGAGAATTTGCCCCCTATGTTCTGGTCATTGTTCTGGGCATTGTGGATTCAGCAAAGAAAGTAACCGACAAACATCCTTGCCCTCATGTAGTTCTTTTTCTAGTGGAATAATAACAATAATAACAGCCATAATACTTCTTCTGTGACCAGTGATGGCCTGAGTGCTTTATGTAAGTGAAACCAATTAATCCAACAGATTTATGAGGGAGATATTACAAAACTCACTTTACAGATGCAGAAAAGGACATACAACAGTTCAAGGAACTTGTCCAAGGCCACACAACAAGGGGCGAAGCCAGAATTTGAACCCAGGCAGTCTGGTTCCAGAGTCTGTGCCCTTAGCTTATGCCATTTCTATAAACAATGAGCAGAGAAGGCCAAACCTGTCCTCTTGTGTGGTTTACATTCTAGATTACTCTAGCCCATAAAATACTTTCCAAATGTATTTTTATTCAGTGCATTAAAATCATCTCATCTTCTCTTTTGGCAGACTGTTGCAAAGACACAGTGTGCCATATGCTTACTTGGATGGTTATGGCTTTCAGTCTTGTGTTATTTATTTTTTCCAATCAGGAAAAACTGAGCTTCTTTGTTAACTGAACTTAAAAATCTTCTCCCTCCTCCAACAAACCCAGAGCTAATAATGAGACATCACAAACCCTCCACCTCATTTCCTCTTACTCGGCATTCTGCTTCTATTGGTTTGATGAATGGGGAGCCACACATGGTCTGGGTCTTTATCACGTGATCATCAAGTAATAACTGAATGTCATCAACTGCACACAAGATGCTTGTATCCTGCAAAAAAAAGATTTACCGAGCTGTCAAAACCACAAGACCCCCCGATTTTCATACTGATCTCCAAAGGCCCCACAGCTCTGGGGCTCTGGACAGCTCTGCTATCCACCCAAGTGGGGCAGAAATCTATCTCACAGAGGATGGAATTTCTATTTTCTTCCTTCAAAGTGTGTGTGTGTTTTTGTTTTTTTTTTCAAGATTTTATTTATGAGAGAGAGAAAGAGAGAGCACACAAGTAGGGGTAGGGGTAGAAGGAGAAGGAGGAACAGGATTCCCAATGAGCAGAGCGCCCTGTATGGGGCTGGATCCCAGGACCCCAGGATCACAGACCTGAGGCAGACACTTAATAATTGACTAAGCCACCCAAACACCCTTCCTGGAAAGTGTTTTTTTGTTTTTTTTTTTAAGATCTTATTTATTTATTTGACAGAGGGAGAGAGATCACAAGTAGGCAGAGCAGCAGGCAGAGAGAGAGGAGGAAGCAGGCTCCCCGCTGAGCAGAGAGCCCAATGTAGGGCTCGATCGCAGGACCCTGAGATCATGACCTGGGCCCAAGACAGAGGCTTAACCCACTGAGCCACCCAGGCGCCCCCTGGAAAGTGTTCTTAAAGACATTTATTCTCAACCTCTTTTGCAGAAATCAAATATGATCCCAGCCCATAATTGGGATTATGCCCAAATTTATCTGTTGGGGATTGGCGGGGTGGGGGGAGGGGGAGAACATGTTGTTCTATTTTCTCTATGTTCCTACTTCCCTGGCCACTTGCTTTGCTGGCAAGCTGATCCTCAGGTGGGTTCAGCTGCTAATCTCAATGGTTGGCCCTTGAACTGTGATTCCCAAACTGTGTGCTGAGAGGCTGCTGGGCACTGCAGCCAACTCAGAAATTTCATTCAAAAATGAAATACAAAATTTTTTCTTTCAATTTATATGTATTTTTTAAAAGCAGTTGTGGATAGGATACAACTACTTACTAGAGTTGTTTGAACCTAATTACTTCATAAACAAAGCTGTTAGGAATTTCTTTTGGCCCAGGGAGGGGAACTATGAAAAAAGTACTAAGACACAAAAGGCACCACAAACAGAAAAGTTTGGGAACCTCTGCCTATACTCTAGGGTTTTTTGTTGTTGTTGTTGTTGTTGTTATTGTTGTTGTTTTTTAAAGATTTTATTTATTTATTTATTTGACAGATAGTGATCACACGTAGGCAGAGAGGCAGGCAGAAAGAGGGCGGGGTGGGGGTGGAGGAAGCAGGATCCCTGCTGAGCAGAGAGCTCCATGGGGGGGCGGGGGCTTGATCCCAGGACCCTGGGATCATGACCTGAGCCGAAGGCAAAGGCTTTAACCCACTGAGCCTAGGCACCTAGGCACCTCTATACTCTTAAGTTTTTACTAGTAGTGTAGGTTACTGTGCTACTATGAATGGCACTCTTTTCCTCGGCCACCTTGGTGAGCCAAGCTGAGAGGAGTCTGCCCCTCTTCTGGCAGGTCTGGCCTTTCTGGCTCTGTTTTCACTTCCTTGAATCCTACATCCATCTGGATGGTTAAATTGGGGCTAGGATATATTCTCTCATCTACCAGTAGCTCTGCACTGGAAGGTGTGTCTAGCTTTTAATAAAATGAAACTGTGACTCCCTTTGCCTGTCAAGCCTTGTCTATTAGCTGCATCACTCAAAAACTCTTAAGTTGGGCCCGCTGCAACTGAGCTGTTCCCAGGTTCCCCAGCTCAACCCCTCAACCCAGCCCAACAGTCTCCAGAAGTATCTAATCCCATCAGAGGTTGTAGCACCAAGCTGCTGACACCCTCAGGTGCCTGGTCTTGCTGGGAGAGGCCCCAGTTCTTTTCCCTTGCATTGGCTCAGCTACAGTTCTTATCCACACGAAATCGAGGCGACGTGACCATTCAAAGTAAAGCAGTGGAGAGGTCACAAAAAGATAACATGCAGCCTGGGGGACAGGGAGATTCTCAACCCGCACTGCACATTAGAAAAAAACCAGGGCAGCCTGAAAAGAAATATATTGTTTTGAGAAGCTTTAAGCATTGTTGACCAGGATGCTCCTGAAGGGCAGTGGTGGGTAAGCCCTCCCTGGGAGGCGCTAATTCAGCAGTCTCGTTCAGTTCCTTTGCACTGAGAAAGCTTGTTGCTCTGAATCAAAAGGCCTTTCTCATTTACAAAATGCACCCTTCCTGTGGGGCCTGGAAGGAAGAATGACTGGCACATGAAGGCAGATGGGAGGAAACAATCTAATGCACAGGATAGTGATTACAGACAACAAGACAGCATTAAAAACTCCAAAGTTGCTAAGAGACTGATCTTAATTGTTCCCACCACAAAAAAGAAATGATAATTATGTGACATCACAGAGCTGTTCGCTAACACTAGGGTGGTGATCATATTGCAATACATAAATGTATCAAATCAACACTTGTACACCTTCAACTTATACAATGTTGCATGTCAATTATAGCTCAATAAAAATAAATTAAAAAAAAAGATGTCAGGGATCTTTCCTTCCTGAGCTCTGTTGCAATTCTGAATGACTACTCTCAGTAAGCTATAATAAACGGGTTGCTGTCAGGGGGCTGGGCGGTGGGACTGGCACTCACTGTGTCTCTGTACTTCACCAAGTTGAATGTCATGTTAACCCAGTCTGACTTCATTTTCTCCAAGTTTTTCTCCAGAGAGTATTCCTTACTGGCGGCTGCACCAATGGGCTCCAGTCTAAAGAGAACACAGCAACAGCAACGTCAACGGGAGGAGGGCAGTGAAAACATGGCAAAGGAGGAATTGTGGTTCACCCTGAAGACAAATTTAAAAGGCCCTTAATTTTACGAAAATGTTTACTATCCAACTCTAAGATGCGCCAGCTAGCTCCGATGTTTTGCAGGGTTTCTTACCCTCAGCACTAGCAGCCTGTGGGCTATAGTATGGGCTGAATTGTCCTGCCCAAAATCATGTGTTTAAGTCCTAAACCCCAGTATCCTAGAATGTGAGGTTCCCTATTTGAGATAGTGTCTTTAATGAGGTAGCTCAGTTACTGAGTAACGTATAGAGTTATTGATCACTATATTATACACCTGAAACTAATATAACACTATGTTAACTATAATGGAATTAAAATTTTTTTTATTTTTAAAATTTATTTAAATTCAATTAGCCAACATATAGTACATCGTTCTGAAATGAAGGAGTGTTCAAAGATTTATCAGTTGCGTATAACACCCAGTACTCATCACACTGAAATTAAAATTTTAAAAATGAGGTAGTTCAGTTAAAATGAGGTCATTGGGGTGGCTCCTGATCCAATATGACTTGTGTCCTTATAAGGGGAGATTAAGGGGCGCCTGGGTGGCTCAGTGGGTTAAGCCTCTGCCTTCAGCTCAGGTCATGATCCCAGGGTCCTGGGATCGAGCCCCGCATTGGGCTCTCTGCTCAGCAGGGAGCCTGCTTCCTCCTCTCTCTCTGCCTGCCTCTCTGCCTACTTGTGATCTCTGTCAAATAAATAAATAAAAATCTTAAAAAAAAAAAAAAAAAGAAGGGGAGATGATTAAGATAGACACAGGCAGAGGGAAGACCATGCAAGGATACAGGGAAAAGGTGGCCTTTTGCAAACCAAAAAGAGAGGCCTCAGAAGAAAACAATTCTGCCAACGCCTTGAACTTCCAGTCTTCAGAATTAGGAGAAAATAAGTTTCTGTTGTTTAAGCCACACAGCCTGTGGCGTTTGTTATAGCGGCCCTAGCAAACCAGTATAGGGTGGGAGAGGAGGCTGTCCTATACATTGTAGGACGTTTAGCAGCATCCCTGGGCTCTACTCAAAGGAGATGCCCGTAGCAGACTCCCCCTGTTTCCACCTCTTGTCAGTTGTGGCAACCAAAAATGTCTCCAAATATTGTCAAATGTCTCCTAGTTGGAGGTGGGGGTGATGTGTCCCCAGTTGAACACTACTCCTTTAAAACCATTAAAATAAGACCTCCTTTTCCCCCATTTGCATTTACTCCTTACTCCAGAATTATTATTCTGACTTCCTATTTAAATCTTAGAACTTCTGTTAACCTACATGATGGCTTTGCTCTACTTCTTGTCCCTACTTATTTTTTTTTTTCTTACATAATCTCTACACCCAATGTGGGACTTGAACTCACAACCCCAAGATCAAGTCACATGCTCTACCAAATGAGCCACCCACTTACCCCTGTCCCCACCTTTTTAAAAACCACTGTTATTTTCCTGATATGCTGGGTCCGCATCTGTAGCCTTTCTGTTCCACGGAAAGAGGGAAGACAAGTTCTTTCTTCATGCTTCCACATGGGGAGATGGGTCCTAAACTCAGGTGTGACCTGGGAATTGGGACGAACCCAGAAGCCAAGTCCTTGGAAGGAGAAGGAGGGGTTATTGTTTCTACCTCAGCATTTGTCTTTCATTGCAAGCCCGACTGCAGAAGAAACAATCTGGTCTTTCCAGGAAACTGAAGCCCCCATGAAGCAAGTGATGTGCCCAGAGCCACACATGCAGCTGGGGAGTGCCAGAACCAGGTCTAGACACCAGTTCCTCTGGCTTCTAATCCAGTGTTTCTTCCTCCCCTGCAATGTGCCTTTCCCCTATCCTTGTCAGAAGGAGCAAGAGAATTATTCACATGTGGTCAACCAAATAGAACCAACTAAATGGAGCCGAGAACCCTCATGCAGCCTCATTCAGGGCAGGGGAGGAGGCACATTCCAAAGTATGACGAATCAAGACCTCAGCCGCAGGGTCAGCATCCTAAATGTGGCTTTCTTGGGAGATGACCACAATGAGTGTGCATGTAGAAATAATTAATAGAAGCAGGTGCCAACCTCGGTGGGTGTGAGACAAGGAGGCTGGCTGCATGGCCTTGACCAAGGCACTTGACAGTCCTTAGGTCCCCGCATCGGCATAGACCAGGGATTGTTGGTATAATTAAGTAAAATGCTTGCAACATGCTTTAGGACTTATAATTTTGCAAATAATTGCACAGGGGAAGGATTAATTGGTTTGGGAGTCCTTGAAGCCCATCAAGAGTTTACCTTACACAAAAGGGCTAAAGAATCTGGTGAACTCTGTGCCACATGTGATAAAGCTGCATTAACTGTGGGATGGGGGCACAGGGGGACGTCCCAGCTCACTCACCAGTAGTGGCTGAGAACTTCGATGTGAACTCAGTTCAGGTTACGTGCCTTGTCTCCTAATCCCCACCATAACTCTAATAATCACCCAGCTACTAGTCTTCTTCCCACTTTACCAGATAAGGAGACTGAGATACAGAGAGGTAAACAACTTGGCCAAGGTGTTACCACATTTGGGTTTGTCATAGTTGAGCCCACTGGCAAAAACCCACTGGTTTGTTGGTCTCCTTAGATGGGTTTGTTCTTTAGGTGGTACAACATGGCTCCGGAGTCAGCCAGTCTGGGGTTAGGTCTTGGTTCTTTCAGTCACTACTGTGACCTCTGGCTAGTCACCTAACAACTCAGATCAACTTATTTCCTCATCTGTAAAACAGGGATAATAATAGTATCCACAACCTTAGGTTAGAGTGACAGAGAAGTTGGCTAATGTTTATTAAATTCTTGGTCCAGCATTAATATTCAATAGCTGGTATTTCTTAGAAACGTCTTCAGGGGGAAAACGTGGCCTTTTAATGAAATAACTCACACCTGGTAGAAAGGCACCTGTCTCCAGGTTGCTCCTCAAAGACAGCCTGTGACGGTGGTATTGGGGGTGGAGAGCATCAGAGCATTCAGGTGGCATAGATTTGGGAGCCTGAGAGCACATTAGATTAGACCCATCATCCCCATGGGAATGGAGAAGGGGCGATGACATGCAGCAGAATCACCTAGAGCAGTGCTGCCCATTTGAGAGAAAAGGTGTCCACTTTAAAGTTTCCAGGAGCCATATTTTTAAAAAGTAAAGAGAGGGGCACCTGGGTGGCTCAGTGGGTTAAAGCCTCTGCCTTCAGCTCAAGTCATGATCCCAGGGTCCTGGGATTGAGCCCCACATCGTCGGGGGCGGGCGGGGGGGGGGTCTCTGCTCAGCAGGGAGCCTGCTTCTCCCTCTCTCTCTCTCCCTGCCTCTCTGCCTACTTGTGATCTCTGTCTGTCAAATAAATAAATAAAATCTTAAAAAAAAGTAAAGAGAAACAGGGGAAATTAATTTTAATAAATTAACTCAGTATATCCAAAATATTACCATTTCAACATGCGATCAATATTAAAACTCATTATTTTGCTTTTTTCCTTTATAAGCCTTTGAAATCCAGCTCCTATTTATACTGCCAGCACCTCTAATTCAGAATAGTTTCATTTCAAGGGCTCAGTAGAATATGTGGCTGGTGGCTCCCACACTGGAAGGTGCTGACCTGAAACACTGGTTAAAACACAGATTGGAGGGTCCACGCCCAGAATTTCTTATTCAGTAGACTGGGATGGGGCCTGAGAACGTGCATTTCTAACACGTTCCAGGGGAGGCTGATGCAGCTGGTCTGGGGACATGCCCGGAGAAGCATGTGTGTTGAGTTTGACCTGAACCCCGCTGTCTAACAGGGATTCTAGTCCACGTAATACAGCACCTCCCATCTTCTGCCCTGAAAGAGGTGCAGACAAACCATCAGAGTCCTCAGAATATCTGGTCCTGAAAATAGCAATTCAAATAGCACTGATTCCTGCATACAGACTCCAGGGACATTCAGGGAAAAGGAGAAAGCAAGTGAAGAATTCTATCACTTGACTGTTTTTCAGACTCCTAAGGGCTCAGAGAGTCTCTCCTGTTTGTTTAAAAGAGGAAACTGAAGGCCAGGAAGGTGGAATGGTTTTACCTGAAGTCACTGAGACCTGGGCTTGGAGCTCAGATTCCAAGAACTTTTTTTTTTTTTCCTTTTGAAATAAAATCTGACTCAATTTTCTAGTCACAATCTGTCATCCACTCGGCAACTGAAAGTGAGTTTCACCAGGAACTTAAGTCACCCTGAACCAGAAGGAGCAAAACAGCCCAGTAGGAGGCCAGTCATATCTTGTGGGAATTCAGATACTTGGACTGAAAAGCTTCCTGAAGGGGTGGGGGGGAGGAGTCTTACTTGTCAACAAATTTGCCGAACCCATATTCCAGCATATTTGAGAGGCAAGTTGTTTCTGTGGGCTTTATTTCATAGCCGACAATCTCACTGATCTGCAGAAGAGAGAGGAAAACAAATGCGTGTTGTCCAAGGTAGTAGCACTGGCCAGTAGATTTTCCATGATGAGAGACATGTTCTACTCTTCACGGTGCCTTATAGTAGCGGCCAGTCACATTTGGCCATCGAGCCCTGGAAATGTGGTCAGTGTGACTGAAGAACTGATTTTTAATTTTTATTTAGTTTTACCTATCTTAAATTGAAATAGCTGTACAGAGCCAGTAGCTATTGAACTGGATGGTATAGGTCTAAAAAAAGTGGGAGGCAGCCTAGGGCCCACACTGAATTCTATCTGGCTTCCTGGGGATCACTGCCTATCAACACTTGCCTAGTGCCAACTTGTGAGTACCCGGGGGGGTGGGGTGAAACTGGATCCCGGGTTTTGTGCTCCCAGAGCTAGTGCAAAGCCTGGTCTATGACAAAAGCTACAGTAAGTGTTTGCTGAGTAAAAGGAGGACGTTATGAGCACATGGGACAGGCAGACCCACCAATTCTACAATCTGAGGATGCTGGGAAGGAAGAAGAAACCCCCTCTGCCCAAATATCTTCCTTTCTACCTCAGCGTGCTAACTTGTTGGAATGGTTAGCACTCGTGCTCATTCCTATGGTGTAAATACTACCCCACGCATGTCTTCTAAGTGAAAATATCCCTGAGGAGGTCTCACATGAAGTCTCTTAACGGCTCTGAACACTTCTCTCAAGGACTGAGAGATCTGGGAGGATGAGGGTTCCATGTGCTCAAGAGGAGTAGGAGGACCTGAAGGAAAATGAGGTTCTAGGAGAAACCTCACCTGCTGCCCTATTTTGTCTCTGTCCAGTCCCAGGAGGATTATAGGATGTCAGAGGGGGAAGGAATATGGGAGCTGGGGCCTGTTTTGTCTTATTTAGCCATGTGTCCTGAGGCCTGGCATTTAACAAAAATCAGTAAGTGTTTATGGAGTGAAAGCATGAGTGAACCAGCTAATTCAAATGGCTTATCAATCGGGTCCTGAGGACACCTGGAGGACCACTAAGATAATAGAAATCATAGAAGTAATTAACATTTATTGAGGGCTTACTAGGAAGTAGGCAGTGTTTTAAGACCTTTATGCACTTATTTCATTCCCCCAATATGATGAGGAAGATACAAATGTATTATTATTCCTGTTTACATGTAAGGAAACAGAGACAAAATAAGTATCTTGTCCAGCTAATAAATGGCAAAATTGCGACTTGGACCCAGTTCGGCCTAAACAGCTCTTCTCCATCACATCTAGTGAGTCTCTCAGGTCATCTATGTACAGTTGTGAAAGTTATACACTACATAGCTCTAAAAAGTACAATTCACAGTGTAGTTCACAAAACCCGCATTTCCGAGTTGCAGAGTGCACAACCTGCACAACTGTTCCTGGTGACCCTGGACTTTGATTTACTCTCTAATACTTGAAGGTGTTCTCTCTAGGATTAAATGACATAACTATGTGAAGCACTTGGCATAATACTTGGCCCATAGGAAAGACTCAGATTAGTAGTTTTTAAAAAATTCCTTTTGTTAATTACAGAGACTAACAAAGCATCTGTTTTTCTAATTCTAAAAGCCTACGGCTGCCCTGTCCAATATGAAGCCATCAGCTTCTTGTGGCTATTGAGAACTTGAAATGTGATTAGCCCAAACTGAGATGTGCTCTAAGTGTAAAAGCATACCACATTTCAAGGACTTAGTAGGAAATATGTGGGTGAACGAACACATTAACATTTTTATATTGATTACCTATTGAATAATAATATTTTTAATATGTTTGGTTAAATAAAATAGATTCATAAAATTTATTTCTCCTATGTGTGCTTTTTTTTTTTAATGTGGCTACAATAAACTCTAAAATTAGACATACGGCTCATATCATTTCCATTGGGCAGCACTGTCCTAGAGAGCCAGCTTTGGTACACATCAGTGTGGTTTCCTCTTAAGGTCAAATGTCACCCTGTTCATCTTGTTTTAAACCACAGTAACAGCCGCTTTGCTGATATTTGTGCCCTAACCCAAGGGACTAGCCCTTCCTGCTTAAGTTCTGGGAAATGATCAGAAACCACAGCACAGCTGCTCCACACCCCATGTCCCCGGAAGATCCATCCTGTAGCCTTAAGAACTAGAGGTCGTTTAACCTTCAGAGTCCCCTGCCACAGCCAGAATCGGTGCATACACATCTCCTCAGTTAGGCATCAGGGCAGAGAATGGCTTCCCCAGGTTGGTGGCTATCAATGGGGTGGTGTGTGGTTTGAACTACAGTGCAGGCAGGAAGGGCTCTGTGTGTATTGGTCATCTTTCTCCTTTCTGACCTCACTTTTAATTGTTCAGGCCCCTGGGTTTCCACTTTAGGGGCTCATGACTCAGGATCCCCAACCCCGAGTCTAACACTCTGCTCTTATCTACAGTTTACTAATCCCTTTAACCCGATATCTCTTGCCGCATTTTCCCCAAACAGACCTAGATTGCAATTCCCTCTCTCACCACTTACTAGCCTTGTGACAATTTACTTACTCTCTCTAAGCCTCAGTTTTCGTAAAATCTGTGAAATCAGACAATGACAGTCCCTGCTTCAAAGGGCTGTTGGGAGAATAAAATGAGGGAATCCAAAGTATATAACACAGAACCTAGTTCATTGTTGGTGTTCAATATGTTTGAGCTATTACTGTTACTGCTTTTTAATTCTCGAGTTTTTCCAATCTGTCCATCTAAGTGATCTGTAAATGAGAATTATGAATGTCTAGGAATGGTTGGGATTTTTAAAGTGCCCACATGTGAGAAGAGCATCATTACAGGGAAAGCACCAGGCCGAGGAGTTTCCTGGGTTGGTTGTTTAAATGCACCACTGACGAGGGCACTTTCCGTAGTGTCATCTCAGGGAGAGAACCCAGCATTACCAAAGGCAACTTGTCTATCCAATCTCCCCAGCCCTTCAAATGGGTCAAAGTTCTAGTTGGGCTAGGTCCATGGGGAGAGGCACCCTAGAAGCACCTTTAAGTGGGAGCACTTCTGCTGGGGCAAGGCAAGACCAGAAGTCTGCTCAGATGAACCCTCCCTTGTCCTCCTTTATACTCTTTGCTTAAGTGTTGCATTTCAAGACTTTCTGGGAAATTAAAAGCAGTTCCTTTTAACAGAAAACTTCAGAATCTCTCATGTATCAAGATCTCTGTATTCCCAGAGAGATCAAAATGCTCCTAGCTCAGACTTCATTCTCTGAAAGGTAATGGGTGTCAGATTGGGTCCTTCCAGACACTCGACCACAGTCATGTGCATGACTTCCAGAAAGGAATTCCAGGCCAAATCATAGAGAAAACTGCCTACGGAGAGCCAGTCTCATCTCCACCTCCACACAGAGCCAACTCCTCAGTAGAGGACGTTTCAAGGCCATTGCTAGCCCTTGAACGTGGTGATTATTTTAGAAACACAGCGAGTTTTCTTTTTTCTGCTTAGTGTTCACACCGCACTTACCACCCTCACACTTGGTTGCTTATAAAAGTCCCAACTATTTTTAGGGAGAATATTTATTATTCTCATTTATAGACTCAAAGGGCTGAAAGAAGAGTGAAATGTTATTTCTGAACATAGCCTGTTGGACAGTGAGGCTCTACAGTAGAGTCAGCCCAAGCAGAAACCATCTGGCGTTGTCAGGAGGCCCCCAGAAAAGGTGTGGCTCTCTCTCTTTTGTCTGTCCTAGGTCAAAGGACAAATCAAGGTCCCTCCCACTGTAATTCAGTGTCCTTATCGCCCTTTAGGACCCTGAGCAGCCGTTTGCTGAGGAAGGCAGATAAGGAAAGACTTTGTGGTCACTGGCTGGAGCATACTTAACCATCAGCAACAGGGTCCCCAAAGAAAAGGGTCGGCCTGTTCATGTGAAGAGGCAGGCATTTCACCCCCTATTCTGCCTATTCCCTTCCTCCTCCCATTACTGCCCCTTTAGCCTCAAGTAGATTCTCCCCTTCAGAAAGGAGAAGCTTGACCCAGTATTGGTTCCTGTCTTCCAAAGGGCTACCAGGACTGGGTATAGGTTGGGTATGGATTGGGCTGCGGAGGGGGTGACAGGGACCTGTTGCCAGTGCCGCTCCTTCATTCCTGGATTGCAGGAGATGCTGAGGATAGGGATGTGCTGTTTGAATTTATCAATCTTGACTTTCACATTCTCGGCTAACCGTCTGGGTGCGGGTACATCAGCTAGGGTCTTGGTCAATTTATAGATCGTTCTCCACATACTCCCTATTTCCTCTGAGATCTCCTCAGCATTCAGCAAGAAGAGGGGTCCTGAAACAGAAAACACGGGCTGAGGGAAGGGTCAGACCCACCAGGTGGAGGTTAGTCCTTCGTACTTTTAAGTCCCCGAAGTCAGAACGGCGCCTACGGCATGGGCGTTGGAACAGGCACAGGCTGTGGAGTTGGGTCTGGATCTGAAACCTCTCCTTAGCTGACGAAACCCTAGGGGTGTCTTCCCGGAACTTTTCTAAGCCTCAGCAGCATCGCCTATGACCCGGGGGTGAAAACGGACAGCCTGGCAGGTGATCGTGACCGTTAAGTGAGCTAAGTGGCAAACACAATGCCTGGCATGTAATGCGGGTGCAGTTAGGGAACCGACTGTTGGCGGTGGTTACAGATGCTATTATAGAAGCAGTAAAGAGGGGACGCCTGGGTGGCTCAGTTGGTTGGACGACTGCCTTCGGCTCGGGTCATGACCCCGGAGACCCGGGATCGAGTCCCGCATCGGGCTCCCAGCACCACGGGGAGTCTGCTTCTCCCTCTGACCTTCTCCTCGCTCATGCTCTCTCACTGCCTCTCTCTCAAACAAGGAAATAAGATCTTAAAAAAAAAAAAAAAAAAGCAGTAAAGATGCTCCACAAATCCTGTGAAATACTGACGAGCGGGGGGTGGGGCAGTTCTTTGTACAGCTCTGGCAATTTTTCTGTAAGCTTGAAATTACCTTAAGATAATTTTTAAAAAATAATGACCTCTCATTTAAAAAAAAGTACTCTAAAATATTAATTTCCTTCTCCTCCTTTTCTTCATAGGGATCTTCTAGCATGTGGGTTTCCAGAGTCAGTCAAAATCCTTCCATGCGGCTGCTTTCTTCCCCTTGGGCATTTCAAATCGGCATTAACTCTTGCATCATGATGTTGCAAATTGATTCAGAAACACTTTTCTTTCATGGCTACCGAGACTAAATAAAGCCTTGTTGATTTCACATGCTTCATCAGCCTGACGTTTTTGAGGTGAGAATTCAAAAATTAAAACTTTTTGAAAAGAAAAAAAACAAATGTATGTAGTGTCTGGGCAATATATAAAAATAATAATACATCATGTCCAATTTGGGTTTTTCATGGGAATGCAAGGCTGGCTTAATATTTGAAAAATCAAACAATGTAATAAACTATATTAACAGTCTAAAAAAAGAAAATCATATGACAATATCAATTGATGTGGAAAAAGCATTTGACACAATTCAGTATCCATTCCTGATGAAAACCTCTAAACCAACTAAGGATAGAAAGGAGATTACTCAGCTTGATAAAGGGCATCTGTGAAAAGTCTATACTACCATTATACCTTTGTATACTGGAAATATGCACAGCTTTTTACACATCAATCATACCACAAACCAAACCCAAATAAAACAAATCCCTAATAGGTAATGGTGAAAGATGGAATACTTTTTCCCTAAGATCAGGAATAGGGCAAAGATTTTCACTCTCATAACTCCTAATCAACATCATACTTAAAGTCCTAGACAGTGCAATGAGGCATGAGAAAGAAATGGGAGGCATACAGATTGGAAAAGAAGAAATAAAATGTCTTAGTTTTCCGGATGTCCTGACTGTTTATATAGATGATCCAAGAAATCTAAAGAATAGCAATAATGTGGCACCTGAGCCTCAGACTCTTGATTTCTGCTCAGGCCATGACCTTGAGGTCATGGGATCGAGCCCCGTGTTGGGCTCTGCTCTTAGCAGGGAGTTTGCTTGAGGATTCTCTCTCCCTCTCTCTCTCTCTTGTCATCCCTGCACTCACATGTGCATTCTCTCTATCTCAAATAAATATTTTTTATTTTTTTTTATTTTTATTTTTTAAAGATTTTACTTATTTATTTGACAGACAGAGATTACAAGCAGGCAAGAGAGGCAGGCAGGGAGAGAGAGGAGGAAGCAGGCTCTCCGCAGAGCAGAGAGCCCGATGTGGGGCTCGATCCCAGGACCCTGGGATCATGACCTGAGCCGAAAGCAGAGGCTTTAACCCACTGAGCCACCCAGGCGCCCTCAAATAAATATTTTTTAAAAGCAAAGGACAGAAATAGCAAAATCTTTGCAAGGGAACAAACACATTGTAACAGAAATGAGAAGACATCTGAAGGCTCCATTAGTAAACTGGACACAGCTGAGAAAAGAATCTTTGAGCTTGAGGATATATTATCAGAAACTTCCAAAATTAAAGCAAAAATAAGATGGGGAAAAAAT
This sequence comes from Mellivora capensis, assembly GCA_004024625.1. Taxonomy (NCBI): domain Eukaryota; kingdom Metazoa; phylum Chordata; class Mammalia; order Carnivora; family Mustelidae; genus Mellivora; species Mellivora capensis. Next base: position 38,647 of record PISX010006484.1, read on the forward strand.
GGAACAGAATGACTAAGAACTATGGGATAACTACAAAATGTACAACACACAAGTAATGGAAATACCAGAAGGAGAATAAAGAGAAAGAACAAAGAAAATATCTGAAGCAATGACTGAGAATTTCCTGCAAATTAATGTCAAACACCAAACCACAGATCCAGGAAAAATTCCAAAAACCATATCTAAACATACTATATTCAAACTGTAGGAAATCAAAGTTAAAGAAAAAGAACTTGAAAAAAGCCAGAGGGAGGGGGAAAAGCACCATAACTTTAGAGGAGCAAAGATAAGCCATTACATTCCCCTTCTCCTCAGAAACCACACAAACAAGAAGAGAGTGGGGGCACCTGGGTGGTCTGCCTTCAGCTCAGGTCATGATCCCAGGGTCCTGGGATCCAGCCCCATGTTGGGCTCCCTGCTCAGTGGGAAGCCTGCTTTTCCCTCTTATACTCCCTCTGCTCGTGTTCCCTCTCCTACTCTCTCTCTGTCAAATAAATAAGTAAAATCTTAAAAAAAAAAAAAAAGAAGAGAGTGGAATGAAATTAAAGTATTGGGAGAAAAAACCCACCAACCTTAAAATTCTCTATCCTGAGATATTATCCTTCTAAAGTGAAGGAGCAATAAATACTTTCTCAGACAAACAAACTGAGGGAATTTGTTGCCAGGGGACCTACCTTGCAAGAAATGTTAAAAGAAGTTCTTGAAAGAAGGAAAAGGATTTGTCAGAAACTCAGACTTAGGTAAGGAAAGGAACAGCATTAGAGATACTGTAATTTTTCTTATTCTTAGCTGATCTAACAGTAACAGTTTGTTCAAAATAATAATAGCAACAATATATTTGATGATTACAGTTTATATACAGATGAAATAAATACCAGAAATGACACAACAGATGGAAGGGAGGAATTAGGGATGCTTTACTATTACAAGACATTTTTGAAATATAGTTATATATAAACCTTAAATAGAGTCCAGCAATCTACTCCTGGGCATTTACCCCAGAGGAATGAAAACTTAATGTCAACATGAAAACCCATGCATGAATGTTTACAGCAGCTGCATTCATGACAGCCTAAAACTGAAGACAACTCAAATATCCACCAATGGGGCAGTGGTTAAAAAAACTGGTATATCCATACAATGGAATACTATTCAGCTTAAAAGGGAAGGACTGATGCTTATAACCAATACCTGGGATGGATTTCTAAGTAGTATGCTGTGTGAAGCAAGCACTGTCAAAAAGTTATACACTGTATCATTCCATTTGTCTAACAATCTCAAAAAGAGGAAACCATTGTAACAATGAAGACCCAACAATGCCAGATATTCTGGCTGATGGTAGAGTGTGACTACAAAGTGGGCAGTACAAGGAATTTTACTGAAGTGATGAAACTTCTGCTTTCTGATTGTGGTGAATCTATATGTATGTTAACATTTATAGAACTATATGCCAAAAATGTCTTTTCTGCTGTGTATGAATTTAAAATTAAAAAATTAAATGCAAAACAATTTTTAATACAATATCGCTTTCTAATAAAAAGACTTGGTAAACTACAAAATATTTCCCTAACACCATAAAAATTTTGTATCTCAAACCAAAAAAAGCAGCATGTTTAAAGGTGACACTCTGTAAGAGCTCCCATTAAAATAAAGAATAAGACAAGGGTGTCCATTAGTACCACTGTTTATTTTGGAAGTGCTAGCCAACACAGAACAGTGAATTTAAAAAGGGGTATATGAATAAATAAATAAGGTAAAATAATATAATTGCATAGATATGGCTTGGGAAAATTAAGAGCGCTAGTGAAGAGGGCACGTATTGCATGGAGTGCTGGGTGTGGTGCATAAGCAATGAATCTTGGAAAACTGAAAAAAATAAATTAAAAAGAAGAAATAATACAAAAAAGGCATTCGTGAAAGTGAAAATTTTTTAAAAGAAAAAGAAAATTTAGGGGCGCCTGGGTGGCTCAGTGGGTTAAAGCCTCTGCCTTCAGCTCAGGTCGGGATCCCAGGTCCTGGGATCGAGCCCCGCATCGGGCTCTCTGCTGAGCGTGAAGCCTGCTTCCTCCTCTCTCTCTGCCTGCCTCTCTGCCTACTTGTGATCTCTATCAAATAAATAAATAAAATCTTTAAAAAATAAAAAGAAAATTTAAATATTAAATCAGCAAAAATAAAAAAATAAAAATAAATTGGCAAAAACCGTTTTCAAAGCTATTACTCCCAGGTTTGTTAAGGGTGTGAAGAATGGGTACTCTTAGGTACTGCTAGAAGGGCAATAAATTAAAACATAACTTTTCTAGAAGATAGTTAACAACAACAAAAAGTTTTTAAAATCTTAATTAATTTTCATCCCATGATCTTTGATTTGGGCATTTCACTTTTCAGGAATTTACCCTAAGAAAATGATCATAATTGCACCCATTACACTGGTGACAAAGATGTTCACCACAGTTGTGCTTATTATAACACTGAAGTGGTGGAAAAAAAGTTCAGGCTCAGCTTTACAGGTCTCAAGAGTTGGTCCTCTGCTCGTATACAGTCTCCCCAGGAGACATCATTCATGGCTTTTAACTGTAATCTACACTCAATTATTCCCCAATATAAGTTCCCCCCCAAACATATAACTTAACTTCAGGCCGATATACTCAGCTGCTAATTAAAATTCCCATTTGAGTGTTTGCAGACACTTTGAACTTGGTATATTCAAGCTGATGGGTCTTTTTTCCTAACAAATTTCTCACTTCTCTTATTCAGTGATGGAAATATCCACCAAATTACCTGGGCCAATAATCTGAAAGTCACCCTAGGTTCTTCCTTCTCCTTCCCGGACACCTGCCCCGTATCATATCAGTCATTAAGTCCTGTTGACCCCACCCCACCGCCTCCAACCTCCCCTTCTCTTTAGCCTCCAGGATCTAGAGAAAAAAGGAATAGTTTACAGATAGATGTCTCTGGCACTCTGGTCCTTCTTGGAACAACAAAAGATGGCATGGAAATGCTATCTTATTACTCCCCCCGCTCTACAATCCATGGTCCTTGGTGGCTTCCTCTTCTGTTACACCCTGGCAACAGGTCTGGCTCTTCAACCCCCACTTTCCAGCATTATCACATCAGAAAAATTTGACTGTGTGGCTGCATTAATCCAGAGTATAAGAATATGACAAAAGAAAAAAATCTAGCTTAAATCTGAAGTCTAAACCCTATTCTAGAACTGGATGGGTTGGACCCATTGTCTCAGCAGCCACCATGTCCCAGTAGACTGAGCCCAAGCGTACCGTACCGTTCATCCACTCCTCTGACTTGATGCTAAACTCGTATGTCGTCAGCCACAGCTGCTCGTAAGGCACTTTGTTGCTGATCAAGGCTTGCAGGAGAGGGAAGGTACTCTTCTCCTTTTCCAACAGTTCTTCCTCCTTATTGATCAACTGCAGGGCAGAAGGGATGCTGTTTATTGGGTGGATGGTATTCTGAACCCTAAAAAGCCCCCATGGCAAAATCCTCAGTGCTTCGAAAACCAAGTTGAGGAAGATGCTCATTCATTTGGAGAGTGAGAGAGGAAAACAAGACATGGACTCAAGTCAGAAAGTCCCTCTGCTACCTCTGAGGGCTGTGACTGCTAAGATCTAGCAGGATGAAGCTCTAGGATAATTTTCTACTTGCTCCATCATCTTTAATCCTCCTCTACCATATCCTTATCCCCATTTTTGCAATTTCCATATATGTACTTTAGCTGTTTACATGATGCTGCCCCTTCTTATGTTGACTTGCCTCAAAGATAAGAACTTTAATGGTTAAAGAACTTACTAGTTGAGCTTCAGGGCAATTTACTCAGCTTCTCCAAGCTTTAGTTCTCTCATTTTAAACAGGGATAAAGGGGGACAATAACAGTACCTACCCCAAAGGTTTGTATGGGTATTTAGGGATATATCACACAAGAGGCCCTTTGTACATTGCTGAGCACATAATAAATACTCAGTGTATGTGAGCAATTATTCTATTGTCATTTCTTCTTTGCGTACCCAATGACTAACAAAAAAGCTGGTGTAATGTAGGGCTGTAGGAAAACGTAGATGAAAGCACCAATGAAAGAACTGGTCAATTCACCCATCGACACTATCCACCTGACAGGTGATGTTAGGAAAACACAAAATCAAGAAGCAGAACCAACAGGGCAGGACAGTCATAAGTCTCCAATCCCAGATCCCAAGACCCCAAACCTCAAATTCCATCAGGGCTTGATCTAGGTTCTTTGAAAGCTCGCTAAGCTTTTCAACATTGTTCTTCATTTCTTCTGTGCTCATCACTTCACGTTTCCTAAACCCATCCAGTTCTTTGTTGTAGCCTTCAAGTTTCACCTCAAATTCTGAGCACCTAAAAGCAAAGGACAGAACCAATCACATCTGGACTTCCCACTTTTGATATTCAAAATATCAGCAGCTGCTCACCCATATTCAAGCCTGGGGAGAATCCAATCTTCTGATCTTCTATATATCATATAGACTAATATATATATATATATAGATATATATATATCTATATCTATCTATCTATCTATCTATCTTAAAATCCTGCTTCCCAGAGATGTCTGCCGTGACCCTATTGATGATTAAACATTTCCACATATTTACTTGTATGGGTAAATATATATGTTTGTGTATATATGAAATCTATATAATACTTATCCTATACAAAATGTATATATATACATGTTATTCAGTCATCCATTAGATATTTATTATTAAGGGCTTGATACATTCCAAGGACCAGTCTAGGCATCAGGGATACATTTGTGATACGTTATTAAGCTCTCTATCCTCATGGAGCTTGTATTTTAGTGTGGAGAGACCTAGATAAGAAACACATGGATTAATGGACGGGTAGGTGTGTGGATGGATGGATGGATAAATTTATACATAGATAAAGATAAAATGAGGTATTCTTGATAAGCATAAAGGCTCTGAAGAAAATAAAACAGGGCAGAGGGCCTAGTGGAAGGAAATAGAGGGCTACCTTAGCTAGAATGATCAGGGAATAAATTTTAGCAACAAAGCAAGTCGCACAATTACTTCTCCCTTTTTCTAACAGAGTAGAATATATTACATAGTGTTAAGTTGTAATTGCCTAGCACATAATAGTTTCTGAAGTACTTTCATGTCCATAATGTATACATATGTATATATTTCATACAACAGTACAGTCATTAGTAAATAGTAGGCACTCAGGTTGAGTAAATGAGTTGTATTTGTGGGACTACCTGGATTCTAAGGGAGGATAATTTAGGGATTTAAAAATGGTAGATTGGTCAGAATTCTGGCATGAAATGGAATTCACTTCAAAGAGAGAGGCTTTAATGAAGGGACTACCTACACAGGTAAGATATGGGTAGCCTCAGAAGGAAGCTATGATGACCCCTAGGGCCAAGAGAACAGTGGGAACTGAAACAATGGAGAAGCAAGAATTGTCATCCAGGAGGGATCAAGCTACTACCAGAGTACCAGGGCCAAACAGGGAAGGAGAGGGGAAAAGCTGATCACTGTCCAAACTCCTGAGGGCTCTCCACTGGGGGAACCCTGCCTGGATCCAACAGTCAAGGGAGCCAGTGGCTGGGGATGTCAGTCAACCAGGCACTGTGTAGACATAGGAGGAAGAGGTGCAAGAAGGAATTGGGTGGGGTGTGGTGGGGGACAGCAAATGGAGAATAGTGTTGAAGCCAAAAATTAATGTGGGCTTATAAAATAGGTCAAGTTTCTTAGAGAGGGAATGGGGTTGGTTTCACAGAAGATGAATGAATAAATGAATACTTCTCAGCCCCCCTCACACGCCATTCTCAGGATTAATGCAAAAATGATGGATGTGAGGTTTAAATGTTCACCAAAGAGAAGGCTGGGCCCAGGGCTTCGGGTTATTCTTGAAGTTCCTCCTGTGCTGAATGAATCTGCTGTGGAGAGCCTAGGAACAAGCTGGGCCATCAGTGAGAGTCACCCCTCCAAGAGGGGATGGCCAGTGCCCTTCTCTTCTCATCATAAGTGCCAGTACTCGTTTCTCCCAGGGCCTCTCCTCACTCCTCTGAACTTTAACAGTACTTACTGCCTCTAAGCAGTCTTGCAGCACTGTTCCAAAAGTATGCTTGCAAGGTTGTGGTTTAGAAGTGAAGCATTTTTTTTTCTCCCCAAAGAAGTTATTACCCAAAGGATGAAGGAAGTAGACAGATTTTGAATGCCTACCATGTGCTGGGTACCACTCAGGCACAATCTCAGGTCATCTCATTTTGTCCTTCTGCACAATGATAACCTCTTACATAATGAGATGATCTGATATGGGCTCTGTTATCCCATTTTCTGGATGAGGATACTGAAGCTCAAAAGGATAAAGAAAAACTTGCTCCTGTTCATCTAACCTACAGATCGGTTCCATGGTGGGGGCTCTTCATAAGGGGACATGGGGTAAATGGGAATGCTGTACTTTTCTAATTTTCCTGTGAAATAAAACTGTTCCAAGAAATGAAGTCTATTAATTTAAAAAGATCAGTAGCATCCATTTGGCCCAAAGTTCTGGGTAGAGAGAGAGAAGAAGGCTGCGGGAAGAAAAAAAAATTGTGTGCAGGCAATTGTGTACACACACACACACACACACACACACACATTTTTGTTGTTGTTACTGTTTTTTCTGGATGGCAGACCGAGGCCATATTCTGAAGGCGGTGAATAAAGAGTTTTCTCCTTCAGCCTAAACTCCAATTCTGTGTAGAAATCCTGCTTTTAATCCATCCTGGCTTTTATCTACTCGTTTTCTTTCTTGTGAGTATTTGCTGGGATTAGGGGACCTAAAGCTGGGCGGGTTGGCTGCGGGAGTGTCTCGTGTGTGAAGGGGATAGTAATGGGAATGACTCCACAGTCATAAACCAAGTGTCGCAAGCTGGGATGGCCATGCGTGCATGTGTGTCTTCCCTATCCACAGGGTCCTTGGCCCTCTTCACTTGAACATTGTTTGATTTTTCAGTAGGTCCGTATTTTCTCTGCCACCGGACTGAAATCTTTATTTAGCAGCCAAACACACATGTCTAGAATACAGCACAGCACATAGTAAAAATCCATAATAAATACTGGTTGTATTGACAAATAATGGATGAATAAATGATACGGCCACATGAGCACTGAACAAAACCAGCTGCCAAATGGGCCATTTCTCAGCCTCCTACCACGCCTCTACTATCCCCTTCTTGCAGTCTCCCAGATCTGCGGTCTGCAGTGTAAGGCTGACGATTTTGCTATTATTATTGCAAGGCCATTATTCTGTGCCACTCTTTTTGTCTTTTTCTCCCTGCACCGCCAAATTCCAATTGTTCAAGGCAGGGAGGGAAGGCACTGGCAGGGTCACTGTAGTGAAGCAGGCGTAAAGAGAACATCTCTCAGTGGGAAACAAAAGGAAATTCCCTCTCCACCAATTGTCTTCAGCCTTCACCCACGCCTTGCCGTGGGGGCTCTGAGCAGAACCAGGAACCTGCAGTGTGCTATCCAGCTGGGTATCGTTTCTGAAACAACCTCACACTCTCTCTGTACCTTTTAATGAGGTCCATCTCGGCCTGATCCCTCTTGTTAAGGAGCAAGTTTCGGCTGTTTTCAAAGATATCTTCAATCTGGTCTGGCCAGAGGAACAGAGTGCTGTTCAATTTGATATCCTCTTCTGCAAAACACATACAGTCTGCTCCAGGACACCGCTCACCATAGGTCAGCATGCGGGGAATTAATTCGGCAGAACGAGAGGTTAACGGAAGTGGGTGAGGGGGTGGCAATGAATGTATGGGGGCCATTATGGATTAATGATAGCCAACATTTACTGAGAACTTTCCAAGTGCCAGGCTAGAAGGGCAAGAGCGTTAGCATCCTTGTTTTTATAGATGGGAAAACAAAATTGAGCCAGGTAGTCAAGCCAAGTAGTCACCGCTAGGAGGCAGCAGAGACAATTTCAGACCCAGCCTAAGCAACTGCCAAATGTTCTAACCACTATAAATCACTGCTTTCCCAGGCTGGGTCTGAGGAGGGTAGGCTTGGGCTCAAGTTCCGGTTCTCCTCTTTAAAAACTGTCACCTCTTCTGAGTCCCAGTCTCCCTTTTGGTTAAATGTCAGTAATAAAATCAGTGCCAGATGCCCTACCCATCCCAAGGCTCTGGTGAGCTGAAATGTCCTAGGTTCCCTCTGTACCCTTGTGAACTTAGGAAGCAGAGGTCCAGTGTGTGTTCATGAGGTCAAGGGCACAGCTCATGAATGTGCAGTTTAGGGCACTGTTTTCCACTCCCAGTCCCTATCTCTCCCTCCCATCACCCTTGCCCCCAAACACCATGAACACCAGGTAATTCACAGATATTTTGAGATGGAAGAAGGATCTGAAAACTTGGCTTGTGGATAGTGTCTCAGTTTTTCCTTCAGAACCTGATCCCTACAAAACTCTACCAGTAAGCCTTGCAGGGCCTCTGGCCACTTCTTTCCTTTTAAGATATGCAGGAGCACGAAGGGAAGTGTCCCAGCCTCTCCTCAAAGGCAGGACTGTATTAAGATTATAGATGAATGAAATCTATCCATTTATAAAAAGACTCTGCATCTGGAAGTGACTTTTTCAGAAACACCAGCCACAAGATACCAAGAGAGGCATCAAAGAACTCATCAAACCCCTAGATATTTCTTCTCATGGTCTAACAATAAAATCCCCTTGGTTTGATTAGAATTCCTGTTGATAAGAGCATGGAATTAATGCCTCTAACAGTCTGGGGATGCTTGAAAAGCAGCTCTCCCAATATTGACATTTAAGTGGTAGGACTGCTAACTCCCCTTCCTAACTCCTCATCTCAAAAAATATAGATATACCTATACATTCACATATAAATCTTTAGGGTGTTGGGACTTACGGGGCAAGTTTGCATAGTCCATCAGAAACTCCAGCCGTTCAATTGCATCTCTAAGTTGCCTCCTGAGTTTGAACACAGTGACATCACTGGATTTCTTTAAGAATTCAATGAGGGATACCAGCTCCTCCGTGTTGGCAGGAATCTCACTGACTTTGTCTGCGATGGTGTTGTACTGATTACAAATGCTACAGAGAGAGAAACAGCTACTATCATCATTATCCTCTAAAATTACTTTCTTATAAGATCCATTATGCTAAACAGCCATGATTCTTATTTGGAGACTAGAAAAGTGGTTTCCAACTTTTCTGTACCTGCAAATCTGTGATGGGTAATATTCACATGCACGCTACTCTTCAAGCAAAAAAAAAAAACCCACAAAACAGTAATAAAAGAAATAATATCTCATAGGTTTACTATGTGCCATGCCCCATTGTAATCACTGGATATAGATGAGCTCATGTAATCTCCACATCAATTCTAAGGTGTAGGGACTATCATAACCAACATTTTAGGATGGAAGAAAGTGAGGCTGAGTCACTTTATCCAAAGCAACATGATGTAGAGGAGTCAGAGACAAGATGTGAATTTGGTCCAATCGATTCCAAAGCTTGTTCTCTTAACAAATGTACCATGGGTAGAACCCAGATTTAGACCACAACAATATGAATAGCACCACCACCACCAATAGCGACTCCTTGACTTTTATGCTGAAGCAGAGCACTAAGTTAATTGGTAATCACTACTCTTCAAAGTACGTCAGCAAACTTATCCTCATGTGCTGGAGGTAGTTTCTGGATGGCTAAGAGAAACTGACATTCAGCCACTGGGACCACTAAATCGAAATGCCCACTTCCCAAACAGGAGACTATGAGAAAAGGATGCTACTCTAAGTATAATTCAAACGTGCTCTAATTTATGCAAAAACCAATGAGGAGGGATGTCTGATGTGTGTGGGGGGGCTCAGTTGGTAAGCGGCTGCCTTCAGCTTGGGTCATGATCCCAGGGTCCCTGCCGAACAGGGAATCTGCTTTCCTTCCCCTTCTGTAGCTCCCCCCGTTTATGTTCTCTCTCTCCCACACTCTCTCAAATAAATAAATAAAATCTTAAAAAATGATGATTTTCATCCGTGTTTTAATTATAATTAGGAACAAATGATCTGCAATACATCCATTCCTAACAGAGTGGCCCTCAAGAAATGTTAGCGATAGCTACCACAGTTTTTGTCATTAGTCAATGATCATTACATGTTGACATTCATACATTATAGATAAAAAATACATCAAAAACTAATGATGTACTGTATGGTAACTAACATAATTTAAAAAAACTACTTCTCTCAGTATTTTCAGTCCTTAATATTCCTTCCTTTTTTTTTTTAAGATTTTATTTATTTATTTGACAGACAGATCACAAGTAGGCAGAGAGGTGGGGTTGGGGGGGGTGGTGGAAGCAAGCTCCGTGCTGACCAGAGAGTCTGATGCGGGGCTTGATCCCAGGACCCTGGGATCCTGACCTGAGCCGAAGGCAGAGGCTTTAACCCACTGAGCCACCCAGGTGCCCCTATTTTTTTAAAATTTAATTATAAGTGACACTCTATATTCCTTCTTAATATAAGGAGACTCCCCCATAGTGAAGCCAATTGTATGTATCGATGAAGAAAAAAATAATTAAACCATCTTTGCAGATGCTTCCAGGATTTTAGAAATGAATTTTTATACAACTTAGAAACTTTCTGCAGAAACATTATCTACTGCTCTACTACATGGTATTCTCTACTTCAGACCTAGAAGAAATGTCCAGGCTCCTTTGTATTTTTAGCTGGATATCTTACTTATCACCTTGGGCTGCCATAACAAAATATCACAGACTGGGTGACCTAACCAACAGAAAATTATTTTCTCACAGTTCTGGAGGCGGGGAAGTCCAAGGTCAAGGTACTGACTGATTTGGTTCCCGGTGAGGGCTCCCTCCTTGCAGACAGCTGCCTTCTCACTGTGACCTCATGTGGAGGGGGAAACAGCTCTGGTGTCTCTTCCTCTTCTTATTAGGGCACTAGCCCTATTAGATTAGGGACCCATCCTTGTGACCTGATTTAACCTCATCATCTCCTCCTTGGCTTCAAATGTAGTCACGCACTGGGCACTAGAGTTTTGCTGTAGACTGAATGTGTGTGCACCCCCAGATTTTTAATGTTAAAACCTAATCCTCAATGTAATAGTGTTTGGAGGTGGCCTCTGGGAGGTAAGTAGCTCATGAGAGCTTCCCCTCATAAAGGGGTTTAGAGTTTTTTTTATTTTTAAGATTTTATTTATTTATTTGACAGAGATCACAAATAGTCAGAAAGGCAGGCAGAGAGAGAGGAGGAAGCAGGTTCCCTGCTGAGCAGAGAGCTGGATGCAGGGCTCGATCCCAGGACCCTGAGATCACGACCTGAGCCGAAGGCAGAGGCTCCAACCCACTGAGCCACCCAGGCACCCCATGTTTAGAGCTTTTATAAGCGAGACCCCTCACTCATTTTTCCATGTGAGGACACAGTGAGAAGAAGGCCATGTACATAGAACGAGGAAGCAGGCTCTCAAGAGACACCAAATCTGCCAGAGACGTTGTCTTGAACTTCAAAGCTTCAGAATTGAGAGACATGAATGAATGAATGAATGAATGAATGTTTTGTTGAGAGAAATGAATTTCTGTTGTTTGTAAGCCATTCAGCCTATGGTAGTCTGTTGTAGTACCCGAAACAGACTAAGACAGAATTCAACACATGAATTTGGAGGGGTGGGGGCAGTTCAGTCCATTGCAGGTATGGTCACGTGATTGAGTTGCAGTCAGTATGAGATGGGAAGCAGGGATGAGTATCACTTTTAGGGGCAGCACATAACACTGTCCTTGCATATCCCTTCACGTTCTTTCCCCCTTCCAACTGTCTAGCATGTCAGCACTTAGAATGACCCTGAAAGCTACATGTTAAAGATGTAAAGTCACCATCTGCTTGAATTTCTGGGTGTGCCATAGTAGGTCACCCCCACCAATCTGGAGCTACCCTGAGAAGAAAAAACTCCTCTAGTGTTCAGTCATGACATCTTCAATCTATTTGTTATACCATCTAGCCTAGCCTAATACAGGTAGGTCCTCTCAGTCTGACCGATTCTTACCTGACGAGAATCCATCCTTCCTCCCTTTTGTATGAGAATTCAGAGGATAAATATCATGTGGCTACTAGTTATCAGCTTCTTGCAAAGGCCCAGAAGGGTGGTAGCAAACCACTACCTATTAAACTGTCCCAAAAGTCCTTGGTATGGGTCATTGATATCAGGCATCTGACCAACACAACACCTCACTGATATCCAGGGATAAGGTGAGGACAGAAAACATTGCTTTCTACATAGACAGATAATGTTATTTAAAATCTAAAAGGCCAGAGGTCCCACAAGCACAGGGCTATTCTCTGGTGTAGGAGATGACATAAGGGAGACTAATTAATCTTGCATCAATCCGTGGTCTCTCTCTATCTGTTGTCATTATTTGGGTAAGAGCTCTCACACTGAAGGAAACAAGCAGCTGGACCACAGGAATAACTTTATCTCTATGCAGGTTCTTGAATTTTTCATCAGTATTTCAGGTCTCTGCTTTAGCAGCTTTAAACCAACATACCTGCAGTGGGTATGAATGGCATGCCCACTTTCCTACCAGTGCACTCCAAAGTGCCCTCCTTGCCTTCATGTGCAGAGCACCCCCATTCTAGGATGCACCTAGTCACTGGCAACAGGAAGGAACCCCACTCCCAGCAATGGCAGGACAATGAAGTGTCAAGGACAGGGTTTGGGATGAGAAGACTCAAATTCAAACCCACTTACTCAGGCAAGTAAGGTTTTCTTCCTGGGCCTCATTTTCTCCTCCATTCAGTAAGGGATCTTACTTATATCTGTCTTACCAACTCTTGGGGTTGTTGAGAGAGTCCAGTGAGTCAGAGCCACTATTTTTAAGGCAGAAAGAAAGAATCTTAGCCACCACCTTGGGGTTTCTGCATCCTTAGAAATCCTTGGGTTCACAAGGAGACCTTCATTTTTACTTACATCTAAAGGCCTAATTACGCACTTATTTTGATGAGGATGGATACACTGACCAGCCAAAGTACCATGTTGTTTTGATTTAACATGAACAAATGGACTACTGCTTACAAAATAAATTTTCTTTGATGCTCAAACTTCCCAAAGAAAGCATCCTGCTAGTTTGAAGTATTTCTACTGTCCTGGTCCCAAACCTTTATTCTATAGCTAAAGACACTGAAGATCTAGTAGGTAGATCCAGAGGACATACAACTAATATACAGAAGGTCTTAGATTCAAAACCAAATCTTCTGGCTCCTAAACCAGGAATCTTACCATTTCATCACTCTGTGAGAAAGCTGAGTGTGGTGAGTGCGGTGGTTGACAGCACGGACTTTGGGGTCAAAATAAACTAGGTGAAGTCCTGTATGTGCTACTTGCTAACCTCTAGGGAGTCTCAGTTCCTTCATCAACATAATGGACAGACCAGTGAACAACCTTTTAGGGTTGTTCTAAAGATCTGATTAGATCTATACTGTTCAGAATGCTTACACAGTGCCTGGACTATAACATGTGCTGGAAAAATGGTAGCTTACTATTATCCAAAATTTGATCATGAGTTTCCGAAATGTATTTTGTAAACTTAAGGTGCTACAAAATGTTAAAATTCTCTCTCTCTCTCTCTCTCTCTCTCTATATATATATGTAATAAAAATAATACAACATATAACACTGTTGGTAGTGGTGGTGCTTACTAAATCATCTTAGTCTATAGCTAAAAGCACTCTGAAGAAGAGAGCTAGAAAGACGTGGATTAATCATTTTGTAAGTTTCAAATAGTTCACCATGGTGTTTGGTTCAGTGCTGCACAAAAGACCCATGTCAGCCTGGTGTCACACAGGCCAGGACTTTTTGAGGCAACTGGAAAGAGAGAAACCATTTTCCCCTCTGGATGGGAACCTGAGAGGATATAAGCCTGGAGATTCTGGGCCCACAAACAGGACAGCGCCTGTTAGAGATGAAAGCTGAGTAGAGGGAGAGACACTGCATCCTACCTGCAGGGTTGAGGGCCTGAAGCTAGCAATTCCTGAACTTTTCAGAATGTGAGCTCCAAATTCCTTTTTTCATTTTAGCCAGTCTATCTGAGCTTCTATCCCTTAGAAACCAAAATATCTTGACAAATATATAGTCACCAGTGAAATGAAGCTACCACATAGAGCTTAAGATTGACCGACAGAATCCTCAAACCTATACAGCAGACACCTGCACAGGAGTGATTCCAGGGGGAGCCAGTAAGCACCCCCTATCTCTGAATATATGCTAGATGGCCGGGGAGAGGGCCTCTGACCTCAGACAGCAAAGCCCATAGGGCAGCATCTCCCTGAAGATGCCTCCAAGAAAGCCAAGGCTGAGGGATCAGAGATGGACAGCTGCAGGATGCCTTCCATACTCCTGCTCCAAGCCCCATGCTCACCTTCTAGCCTGAACCTGAATTCCCCGCCACCCTCACTCTGGGGCAAAAACAACTTGAGCCAGAAGTTCTGTCTGGTCATAGCTGGGAAGTGCAAGTTCTGGCCACATTTTCATTCTCCCGTTCATGCCCCATGTTGTTGTTGTCTCTCTGTCCACAAAAACAGTACCTGGTATTCATGTTCCGGTTTACGTCCACTTGGAATTGGATCAGACGGTCTTTAAGATTTTGGGCTCGCTCACAGAGGTCATAATTTAGGCTCATGGCGTCAAGGCAGAACATGGCCAAAGGCACGGTAATGTGCATGGATGCAATTTCGTTTCTCCGCCTTTTTATGCTACGGAGCCTCTGTAGAAAGGAGCACAGTTGGTAGCTTGATTTGCCTTTACCCTCTGTGCACCTGACCCCAGCCCTCCCCTCTCCCCCACCAGCCAACCTAGTCCAATGCCGAGTACAACATATATACTAACAAACACGACACACACTGACTATGTCTTGGATTGTCTGCAGCACGTGTCACCAAGATATAAAATATCAAATGGTATGTCCTACCATCACAAAATCCTCAATTTCATGGTTTTCTTTCAGGAATGCGGTGATGTTTTGTTCTGCCATGTTATCCAATAAGTCATCATACTTTTTGTAGACATTTAAGTATCTTCCATAATCGAAGAGCATAACATCAGACATGCAAATATGGGTCACCAAGTCAGATTAGGAAGAGTGGCAAATGAAGACATAAGATCATAAAAATTAGCCCAAGTCAGGAAAGGGAAACAGAATGTGGCAAAAAGTGTGGTGAACTGGGAATTCAGACCGTTGGCTTCAAATTCCAATTTTGCCACTTCCTAGCTGCATGAACCTAGATATTTCTCTTTTCCAAAGATCAGTGTCTTTAGTTTTAAGTGGAAATGATAACACCTCGTAGGATTGTTTTAAGGCTTACCTATAATAATGTGCATATAAAGCATCTAGTACAATGCCTGATATACCTTGAATATGCAATAAACATTGGTTCCTATCCCTTCTTCCAGCTCTAAAAGTCTATGCAAATTTTAAGATGAAAATTTGGAACTAATGAACCTAAAATCTATTGGATAAAATTAAGTTTTCCTCTCTTAAAAGGTCACGCAAAAATGGCTGCACAGATTTCTCTCAAATTGGAGGTTGTATTCCGGATGCTGTGATTTTAAGTTTGAATTAGGGGCGCCTGGCTGGCTCGGTCAGTGGACCATGTGACTCTCGATCTTGTGGTCATGAGTTCAAGCCCCACGCTGGGCATGGAGCCTACTTAAAATAATAAAAATAATAAGAAATAAAATAATACTGAAATAAAATAAAGATGATAATGGAGTAAGCAGAATTAGTTTTGTGGGGCCCAGGAGTTGGCCAATACTTCAGAGATTCTAAAGCTGAGATATAATATGAGGACCAGTCAGTCCAAAAAAACAAAAAAACAAACTGTGTGTTAGACTCCAAGAACAGGGAAAACAGTGGTTCCAGATAGATGTCCCCAAATCAAATTCATAAGGACAGAGATTCCAAATTGAGTCTATGATTTTCAGACCAGAAGTAGTTCTTAACTGGGGGTGATCTGACCACTCAGGGGACATATAGCCATGTCTGGGGATGGTTTTGGTTGTAATGACCACAGGAGGATCCTACTGGCATCTAATAGGTATAGGTCAGGGATTCTGCTAAACATCCTACCATGCACAACAGCTCCTCACAGTTCAGAGTTTTCTGGTCTAAAATGTTGACAGAGCGCAGTCAAGAGCCATGTATCCTGGTTTGCCTGGGACAGCCCAGATTTACATTTGTTGTCCCACAGCAATCATTAATAAAGCCCTCTTCACTCTCAAAGTGTCTCCTTTTGGAAGCTGTATTATACAAGCCCCTAAACTAGGGACTGCTCACATGAGCAATTGTGAGACATTCTACAGTACGATGATTAAAGAGCATTCAGATAACTTGTCCTCAATCCCCTTCCTTTAATTCCTAAATCCAAAAAGCTCTGAAAACAGAAAGCTGCTTCAAAATTTTATTAGATGGCAAAAGCTGGCCTAAACCAATGTGAGGCTACTTGGGGGAATATTCATATTTTTCACTATAGAAATACCAACACGTTTCATTAAGGGATGCTTCCTGAGATCCTGCTGAAGCTGCATCATTGTATATGATATAATTATTATGTTACTTTTCTAAAATCCAGAAATTTCTAAAGGCCAAAACCTGTCTGGCCTCATAGCTTTCAGATAATGGAGGTAGACCTGTAAATTGAATTTGAATTCTGGCTCTCCTATTTATTTGCAGTATAATATTGGGAAAGCTTCCTCATCTGTAAAATGGGGATAAGCAGTAATACTGTTGTAAGTAAGCATTGGCTATTATTATTATAAATGTGTTTCTGATGTGTGGAAATAGTGACTATGTATTTGATGACAAGCAAACCAATATGAAAACGGCTAAATTACAACTAAACAAACTTACTTGTGGGGGCCAACTTGATTTTTCTGATATACCTCAAAGGTTTGATCCACAAAATCAGAAACTAGTTTTTCTTCAGCGTTCACAGTTCCAAGAATCAAGTTATAGCCTTTCAGCTCCGGGAACAGGATAGATTCCACCTAAAGAACAGAAACCACTTCTGATGTCACAGGACATCCACGAGACACAAGAAGGGAATGGCACCAAAATGTAAAACCTTTTGCAGCAGACACATTTTCAGGGATACCAGATACATTTTTCACTCTTTTTCCTCTTGGATAATGCCAGAACCATCCTCTATCTACTTTCTTCTCCCTGCTTTTGGGTTACTCATCTTTTCCTCATCCTTTCAAGTCTCCGGTACATGGAGAATCACCCTGGGCCTCTAGTTAGGATGTTAGGTTTCCCTGCTTAAGGTTCACATTTTGAACTTTTCCCACTCAGCACAATCATAATTAAATAATGTGTAATGAGCTGGTCTGGGTTTGTCATGGGATTAAATACCATGAAGGCCTGGATCCTATCTAACTTTGTCGGTATTGTGAAGGGTTCAACAAGTGCTTGGCACATAGTAAGTGCTCAATAAACACTGTGTGACTGAATGAATATTACAGCGATGCTCCCCGTCCCCTGCCCACATCAGCTTTTCCTAATGAAAAACTACTAGAGACATGAGTTCTAATTCTAATTCTGCCACTCACTAACCATGAGACCTTAGTTAAGCTACTTCTCCTCTCTGAACTTCCATTTTCTCATCTGAGGAAAAGGAGAGATACTAGATGCTTCTCTCAGCTCAGGGGGGAAAAAAATCCACGGCTTTATGGTCATGAAGCTAGAACAGTATCTTTTCTGGTAATTCAAGTTCTCTAACTTCTTCATGGCATGTGTGTGTCCCTGAGAAATGTTCTCACTTGCATGACTCATGAAGATGGCCAAGTCCCTGCTGGGGATCCAGTGCCTTCCCTGCTAAGAAAGCTAATAGTGATTGGTCCTAGAAAAGACTGTCAGAGAGCTCTACTTGGTGACAGCCATTGTATACAACAAATAGGAATGCACTGATTTAGAAAGGGGGAAAGGCTAGTGCAAATAGTCTGTGTTCCCTCTTTGGACAATCCAGAGGTTTTTAAGCCAGTGGAGGAACTACTTCTTGACTGTGGCCATACTGAAGACAGCAGTTGAAAGCAAAGGGCTGAAGGATCTGGCATTGGTCAAGCAGACAGATGAAACGGTTTAGGGACACACAACTGGCACATCCAGGCCATGTAAGAGATTACATGTGAGCAGCATAAGGGATTGTTTCTTGGGAAGAAGTCTTCAGTTGAAAGAGGAAGTAACACCTTTTATTGCCCTTTAAATTGGACAGTCTGTAAAACTAACCTGAGATCAGTGGTGTCTTTTCCAGATAATCATGGTTACGATCTGCTGATCTCCCCGACTCTCCGGTCCCTGACTTCCTGGTCTTGTGGCCACCCTCAGAGCTTACGTCTACACACTTGTCCAAGTTTGGGATTTCCTTGGCACTTGGAGTGAGAAAATTCTCCCATCAAGAGAGACACTGGCCCAAGTAGACCCTTTCCACAGTAATGTGTGTGTGTGTGTGTGAGTGAGTGTGTATTTCTGATTATGAAAGCAATACGTTAACATGGTTGCTAATGCGGATTTACATTTTTAAAGAAAGATTTTATTTATTTATTGGACAGAAAGAGCAGAAGAGAGCACAAGCAGGGGGAGCAGCAAATCGAGAGGGAGAAGCAGGCTTTGTACTGAGCAGGGAACCCCATGCAGTATTCAATCCTTGGACCCTGGGAATATGAGCTGAGCTGAAGACAGATGTTTAACCAGCCACCCAGGCACCCCTGATTTAAATTTTCCTTATTGCATTTTTAGTTTTAGAAAACCCTTCCTTATTTCACCCCACCTCATTTTATTTATGCCTCTCATTCCCCTCTTCATTTCAATCAGTATTATAGCATTTATGTCTTTTTATTTTTTTTTGCTAAGACAACTATTTTCTAATATTTACTTTGGTTTCCTTTAGTAACCTTCTCATAAATAGGCTTTTCTTCTGCACTTTGAAACTGCTATTTTCAAAACCTCATGCTAACATTTTTTCCAACTTTCAAAATTTATGTTTAGGGGGGCACCTGCCTGGCACAGTTGGTGGAGCATGGGACTCCTGATCTCAGGATTGAGTTCGAGCACCACATTGGGCATGGAGATTACTTAAAAATAAAATATTAAGAAAATAAGATAAACAAAGGGGTGCCTGGGTGGCTCAGTTGGTTAAGCATCTGACTTCAGCTCTGGTCATGATCTCAGGGTCCTGTGTTGAGGCCTGCATCAGGCTTCCAAGTCAGCATGATGTCTCCTTCTCCCTCTCCTTCTGCCCTTACCCCCACTTATGCTCTCTCCCTCACTCTCTCTCAAATAAATAAAATCTTAAAAATTTAATGAAATAAAACAAAATTTATATTTAACCATAAAAAGGG
This sequence comes from Mellivora capensis, assembly GCA_004024625.1. NCBI lineage: Eukaryota > Metazoa > Chordata > Mammalia > Carnivora > Mustelidae > Mellivora > Mellivora capensis. The sequence continues at coordinate 58,042 of PISX010006484.1, forward strand.
CAAGTCTGGCAAGGGTTGGGGATACTGCCTGTTGTTGTTCTTAGATCTTATTAGATATTCAATTCATTAGATATTATTTTAAAGTTATAATACCCAGTTCAGAGATAAAATAGTGTGAGGGGTTTGAGGCATTCTAAATTTTTAAAAAAATTTATTTATTTGTCAGAGAGAGAGGGAGGGAGAAGCAGGCTCCCTGCCGAGCAAGGAGCCCGATGTGGGATTCGATCCCAGGACGCTGGGATCATGACCTGAGCGGAAGGCAGCCGCTTAACCAACTGAGCCACCCAGGTTTGAGGCATTCTAGATGGAGAATGCTGAGCCTGGGTTGCTTTTCCTCACAGCCTGATAAAGTCCCATTGGCATTCACCTGGGTCTAGTTTTCAACCCCGGTACACACTTTGACCTGTGACTATATCTTCTTGCCATGACAATCCACTAAATCTACTACCATCCTTGCTGGGTGTTTGCTGGAGCAGCCACAGGAGCCCTGGGCTCTCCTAGCCCAGCTGCTCGCAAGCACTGCTAATCAAGAGCAGTGAAAGAGAATTTGAGTGGTATGTACTTAATCTGTCCCCAAGCCCCACACTTATCCTTCCATATTACATGGTCCTCTCTTTCATTTCCTTCCTAGGAATATGGATGGTAGGAGAGTTGCCCACTGTTTCTTCCCCTCCACACACCCAGTTTTCTTGTTAACCAGGCTTGGTTGGGCTTGAGACCCCAAATTTAGAGTTATCTGGTGAAATCAACTGGAGCATTTGGCCTTATGTCAACTCTATAGTCCCCAACTCTAATCTTGAGCTCTTAGAATCCTCTAAGTGCATGACTGCAAAGAGAAGAGTACTTAAGAGCATCTGAGCTTCACAAATAATTCCTGGGGAGGGAGGGTAGGAAAGAAGAGAGAGAAAAAAACACCCCCCAGTTTCCTTTCCTGTGTGGGGATAGACACTGGTCTTGCCACATCAACCACCCAGAGGGAAACAGAAGACAGATCACAAAAGAGTCACACTCATGTGGGTGATCCTGCCCAGCTCTAAAAGTCTGCTAGGTGTCTGGAACATGATTAGCAAAGCCATCCTGGGAAGGAAATTGGAAGGGGCTTGAACCAGGAAGGGAAGCTTCAATCTTTCCCTTTGATGCCTTTAGGGGTTAAACAAAGAAACAAACACACACACGGAACGTCAAGAACTAAATTAGATACCATTTTATGAAGGTTCTTGGTGGGTTCATGGCATTGTTCCATCGTGAATCAACCCATCCCAAGTTGGATATGACTTGGGACATATCTGCTCCTTTGAAGTTGGATCATGGTGGGCTGGACAGGGGTGGGGGGACTCTACTTGCTCACAAAGTAACTCTTAATGCTCTTATTAAAAGTGCAATTCTTGGGACACCTGGGTGAATCAGTTGGTTAAGAGACTCTTGATTTTGGCTAAGGTCATGATCTCAGCGTCCTGGGATCAAGCCCCATGTCAGGCTCCAAGCCAGTGGTGAGTCAATTTGAGATTTTCTCCCTCTCCCTCTGCCCTTCTCCTGCTTGTGTGCACAAGCGTTCTCTCTTTCAAATAAACAAATGAATCTTAAAAAAAATAATAATAAAAGTAGCAGTGCCTGGGTGGCTCAGTTGTTTAAGCATCTGTCTTTAGCTCAGGTCATGATCTCAGGGTCCTAAGATCGAATGCCATGACTGGGCTCCCTGCTCAGCAAGGAGTCTGCTTCTCCCTCTGCACCTCTCCCCGTCATGTACTCACTATCTCTCTCTCTCTCAAATAAATAAAATCTTCAAAAAAATAAAATAAAAAAATAAAAGCACAATTCTCAAATATGTGGACATTTCTTTATGGCCCAAATCTTTATGGGGTTTGAGCTCTTAGAATCTTTAGAAACCAAAGGGGGGCATACTCCCTTTTTAACTTTGGTATTTGTCTCCCAAAGTAAAACTCCCCTAACTGAATACCTTGTACAAACAGCCATTTAAAATTTATTTTATTCAGTAAGTAAATAAAAGCATAAACAAATGATTAAGTTGATACTATACCTTGGGGATCTCCCTAGAGTTCTTAATAATTTCCAAGAAAGAGTTGTGTATTAATTCCCAGCAGTCATCAAAAGATGGATTAAAGACGATAATGGGATCACTGACTTCAAGTTTGATCATGATTAGCTGAGGCATGAAAAAGTCCATCTCTTGGTAGGGCTCCTCAAAATCATTTCCAGCCTTTAGGAGACATAAGATATGGCGGCTGTCACAAGGTAAGGCCTTCCAGAATCAAAGGAGTGAATTTTACCCATTCACAGTACAAAATAAACACCAGAAAAGGAAATGCAGAGTCTCACACACTATTCATGTTCAAATAAGGGCTAAGTATGGCATAGCCCACCCTGAGCTCACCTACAGCCCTTTCCCAAAGCTTTTATTCGGAATGCTTACTTTGCTTAGAAATTCCTGCATTAGTATTTCCAAATTCTTCCTATCCTTCAAAATTCAGCTCAAAATCCCCTCCTTGGGGAAGCCTCCCTGTTCTTCAGCAAGATACAATCTCTTCCACTTCTTAACTTCAAAATTTCCACTTCCTTCATGGGACTTTCTCTTTCTCTCTTGCAGATATATACATATATATATATATATATATATATATATGTATATCTTATCTTCTGTACTCTAACCTTGAGGGCAGGATCTGTGTCTGAACACTGTACTTTCTCCAAAATATCCGAGGCAGCATTTAGCCCATAGTTGGTGCTCAATAAAAATTTGTTGACAGATGGGGCACACCTGGGTGGCTCAGTGGGTTAAAGCCTCTGCCTTCGGCTGAGGTCACATGATCCCAGGGTTCTGCGATGGAGCCCCGCATGGGGCTCTCTGCTCAGCAGGGAGCCTACTTCCTCCTCTCTCTCTCTCTCTGCCTGCCTCTCTGCCTACTTGTAATCTCTGTCAAATTAAAAAAAAAAAATTTGTTGACAGAATCCGAAAGTATAAATAGTTATCTGAATGCCTCAAATGGAGCTCGCTAATGAATGAATAGTCTATTTTACATACTCAAAATGTCTGCCTTCCTACAACAGAAATATTGGCAGGGAGATATCTAGAATTCCCTGTCAGGCTATTAATATAAGTTACCTCTCATAAACTACACTGCCTAAAGAAATTGATCATAGTGCAGCTTGCAAAGTACTTGTCTAAGCCAGTGATGTTAGACATTCCCAGATCTGTTTAAGGATGACTGATAAACATTTGTTGAATGGCTATCATCAATACCCACAAATATCAAATACCCACAAATCTCCCCTTCTTTCAGACATACAAAGATTTTACTTTTCCCTTTGTGTGGAATTTTAGAGTGGGATTTGTTCCCACATCTGACTCTCTTCTGCTTAGCAAAGTAGATGATCGCAGTGACACCTATAGATGGGTCCTTGTCAGAGAGCTAACATCACAGTCTACATTCAGCAGCATTGGCATCTACATTTTTTTGAGCAAAAGGGCAGTTGTTCATCTTGACTTCATTTGGAAAAATACTTAGAATTTAACCTTTTGTAACCAGGTTACATTATATTCTTATTACTCTTTTTTTAAGGTAAAATGTGCACATGGTATGAAATCCAAATGAATCTTCCTTAATCCTCAGGCTATCTAAGTTTAGGGGATGCTATGATGTTTTGAAAACCAGGACACAGTGCTTTTAGCTTTTATTTTGACTTCACTGAAGGAGTTTCATGAAGAAAGTTATTAATTAGGTCAATAAAGCCTTTTGTTTTCAGAGATGCCCCTTTCAAAGATCAAAGAACAAAAGGTCATATCTGCATCTATAGACATAACACTCCCTAAATATCAAGCCAAAGATTTATAATAAAACGTTTTTCAACTCCTTCCTTTAACGGAGAGGATCAAAAAGTGACCTATTTTCCCTCCTATAAGGGGTATGAATTCCATTTTACTCAATCTTTCTTTAAATATCTTCAACAATTTCTCCACTTCTGGAGAACTTGGCCAATTTAGTAGTAATTATCTCAGGAAAGATTTCTGTGATTCACAGAAATCATTTTCATGAGCTGATAATGACCCAATGTGTGTGGCAATCAAGAAATTTTTTTACTTTTTGTCCTTGCCTGACAACTGAGAAACTACGTGATGGAATTCCGATCGTCTCAGTTGTTTCCTTGCAAAAGGGCCTACTGCTGGTCCCCTACATACCTTATGTATCATGAAAAAGGAGACCAAGTCCTCGAGAGACTTAATGACCAAGTCCCTCAGCTGGAGTGACATGAAGGAAGCAACAGAAGCAAAATATTCCTCAATGTTATGAGAGGAGTCATAGTTACTTTTGGGAGCAAAATGGACCCACTGCTCCTTCTGTGAGATGAAAAGCTGGGCACAGGTTGGGATCCACCTGTAAAGACAAGAAGGTACCCAAGTTACAAGCTCTTCTGAGCTCGGAGAAGTCCGATCAGACAGTCCCCACTCTCTGTGACCGGGCAGATGGCTCACTTCCCAACTAAGTACCTTTCCAAATCGGTGTTTTCATACCCCTGGCCACCTAACCTGCCAACATCCCTTTCCAGAGAAGAAAGTAGTAAGATCTGAATTGAGAGACTACTCTTCTAGTGGTAATACCCAAATACACAAGCAATGCTGGTGGTGTGTCCTGCTCCAAGAGTCTCTAATTTCTTCATTATAATCAGAGATTGTGGTGAAGGGGCATAAGGAACTGGAATGTTCCATCCAATTTCTTTCTCCGGCAAGTGCCTGGCCTCTGTTCAGATTTTATAGGGGGGAAGAGAGAAAGAGGAGAAAAAGAAGAGAAACTCCAATATGATGGCAGCTGCTGCTCAGAAGTTGGGACTAGAAATAAGAAAAGTAAAAGAAGAAATGGACACCTCCTTGTTCTTTCTTCCTACCTCCCCCAGTTTCTAATTCCCAGTGGGAACCACTGGCCTTTTCATCCTATCCCATCTTCTCTCTGATTGCTAGAAAAGTACTCCCCTAATAACCAGAAAAGTACTAGGAACAGCCATAGTTGTAAAGACAGTAACTAGGATATTTATCGAGCAACTACTATGTGCCAGCGGTTGCGTATACATTGTCTCTGATAAATAAAAACCCCGCAGTAGGTATTACTGCCATCATTTTGTGTAAGGTGATTTCTCTGGCTCTGGACATAGTCTTTCTCATGTATTTGCAAAAGAAAAAGGAATTGTCTAAGTGACTGAAACCTCCCTAACCCCTAACTGAGCAGTTGTTTATCTGGGCCACCTGAATACATGTCATTCAAATGCATTGTTGTGTAACCTAGCAAGGCCTAATGGACTTCAGAGGAAGGGAAGAGAAGTGGTACCCCCAACAAAGAAGAGTAATGAGAATTTCAGAAAGGCAGAGGGAGACCAGGAGTGAGGGTTGAAGAAGAGTGGACATGGGGAGTCACAAAGACCCGCAGGGAACTAGTTTTCACTCCAGAGAGTTTACGATACTGTATGATACTGTGATGCAGTCCCATTCTGGGGCCAGATACTGACTTGTTGAGAAGAATTTGGCGCGCTTCCATGCAGTGTTTCTGGATCACATCCTGATATTCAAGAGGCTGCAAAGGCAGTTTTCCTGCCAGTAATTCTGCTGTTCGAACAAACCTGAGGTCTCTAAATCTGCCAAAAGAGAGGGAGAAACGTCCTGGGCTGAGAAGACACTTAAAAATGAATTCCGTAGGTTAAGTTCAAAGGGCATATATCTTTATTTTTTTCAAGGAGAGGAAAACTAATTATAACTGAGAAATCTGAGAGTCTGAGGAGGGAGGAAAAAGTCCAGAGGAACCTTGCAAAGGGTAGATAGATGAGCCAACTCTAGCTGGTGTTTGCTGAGCCTTCCTGTGTGTTCTGCTCTGGGTAACCCATCTGGGGAGTGGAGTTTTGGAACCAACCTGGAATTTGCCTGGCTGGGAACTGGAATATCAAATGGACTAATCAACGTTCTTTAACAGCGAGGACAGAGAAGACAGGTCAAGAGAAGCAACACCTTCATGATCAAGGGGGTTCCTCTAATCCTCAGTGTGGTCCCAGGCGAGCTACTCAAGCAACTTAGAGGACTACTTTGGTCTAAACAAACACAAAACCCCCTATAGACCTACCCTTGATTGGCAGGCTCACCAAGACACACACATTATCCCTTGGCACAGTGCCTTACAAAATGCAGGCACACAATAGGTATCTGCGGAATGAACGCATAAAACTCCTTGCACCTTCTCTTATGAGGCTCTTCTCCTATTTCTTTCAGATCAATGGATGTGTTGTCCTTTACCATATTCCCAGAGGTGTCTTTCAGCTCAGAGGGCCACACACCTCTTCCTGACGTCTATTCCATCCATTTATACATCACTCTTTTATTTTTTATTTTTTAAAAGATTTTATTTATTTATTTGACAGAGATCACAAGTAGGCAGAGAGGCAGGCAGAGAGAGAGAGAGAGAGAGAGAGAGAGAGAGGGAAGCAGGCTCCCCGCTGAGCAGAGAGCCCGATATGGGACTCGATCCCAGGACCCTGAGATCATGACCTGAGCTGAAGGCAGCGGCTTAACCCACTGAGCCACCCAGGCACCCTATAAATCACTCTTTTAAATCATCACTGTATTTCACTTCCCCAGTTAGATCTTTGTTCACTTCCTCAGCTCATCTCATTTCTTGCTTCTCATTTTCATCATCCACTGGAATGACCACTTTTCCTCATCCTTCCTAAATCCCACAGCCTGTATTTCTATTCCTTCTTGGTGGAGGTGGTGAACTTGGTCCCCATCTCGTCTGGCCAGCCACAAAGCATTCTTAGGGAAGGAAGGAGAGAACCTGAGACCTCCCTCACCACACATTTGATATCCAAAGCAAGTATGGCCCTTGTTACCATGTGGTAATTATGTTATTCATCTTGAATTCAATCTTTTTATTTTTTTTATTTTTTTAAAAGATTTTATTTATTTGACAGAGAGAGATCACAAGTAGGCAGAGAGGCAGGCAGGGAAAGAAGGGGAAGCAGGCTCCCCATTGAGCTGGGAGCCCAATGCGGGGCTCAATCCCAGGACCCTGGGATCATGACCTGAGCCGAAGGCAGAGGCTTAACCCACTGAGCCATCCAGGCGCCCCTTGAATTCAATCCTTAACAAACTTCCTGCAGTGGCTCTTCAGACCACAACTCTCATTCTGGCCCCTAAGACCCTTACCTTTCACTGGTCACTAGGTGACTTCTTAGAATTTTTTAAATTAAATCATGCAGGTCGCAGAGAAGAGCTGTCAGTATCATTTCCTTAATAAATCTTTCTATCTCTTTTTTGTTGTTGTTGTTGTTGTTGAACTGACAAAAATCTTTTAAATGGTTTTGGTTCACTTTCGCTTTTGCTGCCTATATAATCTTTAGGGAACCCCTAAAAGCAAGTGATAAGGATCCTTTCTTCTCAGAAGCTATAGACTCAATAATTTGCCATCTTTACTACATGATCAAATTAAATGCATCTGTACATCTCCTTGGCAGTGAGTATCTGGCAAATTTTACCATCCCTGAGACTCATCTTTTTTTGTTAATTTCCAGGTTATTTTTTGAGGTCATAAACATGCTTATAGTTAAAGCAGTACCTTCATTTACTGAACAACTACTATATGCCAAAACTCTTCTAAGCAACTCATCAAACAAAACCCATGAGGTGTATATTATTATTATTATTCCCATTTTACATATAAATAAATGGTGGCTTAGACAGATTAGCTTCCCCCAAATCACACCATCTGTTATTGACGAAGCAAGAACCAGAACCTATGCAGTGTAGTTTGGGAGCCCATTCTATAAATTATTACCTTATACACTTCTGCCTCATTAGAATTATTTTTTTTTTCAGTATCCTGACTGGCACCTCCAATGACTTAGAAAATGGAATTCAGTCCAAAGAAGGGAATGTGCTTATTTCTTACCATTGGTGGGCTCCATGCCAGCTTGACCTCCCCCTCAATTGTCTTTGGAAATATAGGTACAACTAAGAATGTGATAAACAAGTGAGTTCTCCAAGTAACAGGTCTCCCTTAAGACTAAACACATTCGGGGTGCCTGGGTGGCTCAGTGGGTTAAAGCCTCTGCCTTCGGCTCAGGTCATGATCCCAGGGTCCTGGGATCGAGCCCCACATCGGGCTCTCTGCTCGGCGGGGAGCCTGCTTCCTCCTCTCTCTCCCTGCCTGCCCTCTCTTGCCTACTTGTAATCTCTGTCTATCAAATAAATAAATAAAATCTTAAAAAAAAAAAAAGACTAAACACATTCGAAGCTACAGAGACTCCCCAAAATAAAATATCTGAGTTACCGGTAAGGTCAGCCAATCAAAATTAAGTAAGCATATTTACCTCCAGTTTTTCTAATAAAAACTCAGATGGTGGCAACTCATCATGTCATCAGCCTGACCTTTCAGTGAACTCTGGTGGCCTCATTCTCCCACCAGGATTTACACCTCCCTTAACGGGCCCCCTCCTCCCCCCATGACAGTCTTTCTCTGCAGCTGATGAATGGATAAACTAAACATGGGGCAGCCATGCAGTGGGGTAATATTCGGCTGTAGAATGGAACAAAATACTGATACATCGTTCCAATGTCAGATGAACCTTGAAAACATGTGCTAAGTAAAAAGCAGCCAGACAGGAAAGGTCACATATTGTGTGATTCCATTTATATGAAGTGTCTGGAATAGGTTAAATCTGTAGAGACAGAAAACAGATGAATGTTTGCCAGGGGCTGAGTGGAAGGAAGAAGGGGTGGGAATGGGGGACTGCTAAGGGATACAGCATTTCTTTTTGGGACGATGAAAATATTTTTGAAGGACAGAGTGGTCAGAGTTGGACAAATATGGGAGTGCACTAAAAACAATGGTGCTGTGCACTTCAGAAGGGCAAATTTTATGGTGCGTGGATTACATCTCAATTTAGAAAAAAGTGAAGGAGGGAAAAAAGCGGCTCCTATATTCTCTGAACTCCTTCACTTGCTGTGGCCAATTTAGTCATTGATGAACATAACCAAGACCCCTGCTTGCCATCCCTGGGCTGGCACTGAGTTACCTAAGGAATAAGACCCACTCCCCCATATGTCCTGGAGGCTAGAGAGAGTCAAACTAGCACACACATAATTGTAATTCAGTGCGATACATGTCCTCATGGAGGTAATGGCTCATTCACACTTAATGGGTACTTACAGTTTGCTGGGCACTGTTCTAAGTACTTTGAATGTATTAAGTTTTTTATTCCTCCTACCAACCCTATGAAGCAGGAACTCTTATTATCCCAAATTTAGGGGTAAGGAAAGCAAGACACAGACAGACGATGTAACACCCCAATGTTACCTAGGAAGCAGCCGGGCTAAGATCTGGGCTCAAGCGGGCTGGCTCCAAGACCGAGCTCTTCACCAATACACGCCAGGGCTTAGCGACAGGGTCGGGGTGTCATGGGAGCACAAAGCAGGGTCACTTCACTACGTGGAGAGTGTCACTTAGAGTTTCCACGCACTTTGGGTCTAGGATTTTCGTCATTTCCCTTCAAGCGGAAGGCTACCCCCACTGTGCCCAGCATAAGATACTGTCTTTTGTGGGCAAACAATCAAGAAGGGAAAGGAAAGGGAGGGGAGGAATGTCTTACTCTTTAAACCACAGTTCTTTCAGGCTGAGCATCATGGGGTTCACCGTGTGCAGATGCTCCTCATTCCACTTCTTGGCATTCCTGTAGATGTGGTGCCAGGGCACAGGGGCCCGGATCACTCTTTGAGGAAACATGCGGGGAATGTTCTCGATGAAGAGTCTTTTTCTCTCTGTTGGGTCCATGAGGATGTAATCAACTATAGAACCAACGGAGCAAACACTTTGTTAGTAAGTAGGGAGGGACCTTGAACACCCCATGCTCTAAGCTGCAGCTTGGAATGTAAATGAGCCTCTGACCTTTTACACTGATAATATTCATTATGTTGATAATCCCTTGGGCATAACCAAATTGGGGAAGCACCACTCTGTTGGTTTGTTTTCTTTCTGAAGATGTTTCAGGGGGAAAAAGGAGCGTAACTTCATAGTCCGAGGCTTAGAAACAGGGGGTTGAGCTCTCTTTGGATATCTAGCATCATGTATGACAATGAACTAGTATTTGCTGATGCCTCATTAATCATTAATTGACTTCTCACACCTAAGCAGTCACACAAAAAATTCAAGGCAACAGATGACACCAGATACTTAGAAATGGAAATTTAGGGGTGTCTGGGTGGCACAGTTCAGTTACACATCCAACTCTTGGTTTCAGCTCAGGTCTGACCCCAGGGTGGTGGGATCAAGCCCTGTGTTGGGCTCTGTGCTCAGCAGGAAGTCTGCTCAGGGGGTTTCTCTCTCCTTCTTCCTTTGCCCCTCCCTCCCGCATTCACGATCACTCTCTCTCCCTATCCCTCTCTAAAATGAATAACCTTAAAAAAAACGGAAATTTAGAGACCAACTATTTCACCCACTAAGGAAAGAAAGATGGGAAGAGCTTCACAGAGGGAGTGACATTTGAGCTGGACTGGTAAGAATGAGTAGGAATTTGGAGATAGGATAAGAAGGGAAGAGCACAGGGGTCAGAAGAAACAGCATGTAATGAAGTGCACTTCTAGGACTTCTGTAAAACATTGTCAAGGTGCTGGGAGTTACTTGGGGGCAGAAATATCAGACGAAAGTGGTAGAGGTCAAGGTGATGAGATTGCAGAAGTAGGTTGAAGCTGGAATTTGAAGGACTATCCATGTTTATCCTTACGAGTTTGGTTCTATCCTAGTGTAGACAAGAGGCCATTGCACTGACAGCATTAGGAACTTAATTAGGAAATTTATTTTTTTAAGATTTTATTTATTTATTTGACAGAGATCATAAGTAGACAGAGAGGCAGGCAGAGAGAGAAAGGAGGAAGCAGGTTCCCTGCTGAGCAGAGAGCCCGATGCGGGGCTCGATCCCAGGACCCTGGGATCATGACCTGAGCCAAAGGCAGAGGCTTTAACCCACTGAGCCGCCCAGGCGCCCCTTAATTAGGAAATTTAAAATAACTAGGCTGCCTGGTATAGACAGCTGCTGTCCAGATAAAATAGGAAGGCGAGGAACTCATATGATCACCACTCGCCTTTCATATGTTTCTCACATTCTTCACCATCATTAAATATTTCCCAGTGACCTCCTGCATGTATAAGACGCAGCCCAAAGGATGAAGAGGAGCTAGGATCAGTAACATGTCCTTCACCATCAGAGAACTGACAGTCTAATAAGGGAGCCAAGACCCACAAGAAATGAAAAGACAATGCCAGTGTTACATAATAGAAGAGAAATAATGGCCCAGGAGATATTCCAAAGCAGGGTGAGATGAAAGCAGAGACAGGAAGTCCTGTGCATGCAGAGGATGGAGGGACCCCTGAGGGCTGCAGAGAGAGAAAAGTACTTAAGAGGCAGGTCTTGAGCTAGATTTTAAAACTTGAGTAGCTCCTTGTTATTCCTAGTGCTGCCCCGGGGTGAGCAGTATCCACAGCTCCTGGGAGCTTGTTAGAAATGCAGGCTCTCAGGCCCTACCCCAGATCTGTCTCATCAGAATCGTAAAATCCCCAAGTTATGCAGTTGCACATCAAAGCGTAGGAAGTGCTGGTGTTGACGGGAATGATGTGGGGGAAAGCATCGGAAGGAAAAGGATGTTTTTGGCATTTTCAGAGGAACCAGGGTGGACTGATGGTAAGAGAAAGACGGTGTCCTCCGCAAAGGAGCCCCTTGCCCCATTTACCCCCGGCCTTACCAATGCTTTTCATGAGGCTACTGTAGTAGTCATTTTCCTTCTCCTTCACTAGGCTGATCATCAGGGGTTCCAGAGAGGGACTTGTCAGCAGTGTGTTAGGAATCAGCTTTGAAATCTGATGCATCACTTCATCCTCCTCGGGGGCAATCATATCTTTCCGGATGCCACGGGTCACATAGTAATAGTACCTCTTCCATAAACAAACCACCAGTAAGACAATGACTGTGATTGGTTAACGGTGCCCACCTGCCCACACCTGTCAGCCTCCAAGGGGCCCTGTTCACACAGCACCCATCCCCACCCTTCACTTGCTGCAGTTGGACTTTCTGGGCCCACTGCCACACACTCACTGCAGTGTGATGGTGAGCAAGTTTCTCCTTGACTCTGGAGGATTCAACCAGAGCCAGAGATTTTGGTGGGGTATAAGGATGGACTTGCCAAATGCTATGCAGGTAGGAACAGTGGAATGAGTACTAGGCCAGGACTGAGGGAACCTATCTGGTGAACTTTAAGATGATGATTAACAAGCTCTCAAATGGACCCAGTGATTCACCCTCTTCAACAACAATAGTACCCTACAAACCACTTTAAACCTGTGGCTTGAAGCTGCCAGTGAGGGAAAATTCCCCAAAGTCCAAGTGAGACTTACAGTACTTCTAATCTGACTGTGGGCTTCTGAGTTTAGAAAAGCAACACAAATGCACAAACTGGACAGAAATGGCCAGTGTGACCTGGTGACTTCAGGAAGTTTTGTTTGTTTAGGGCACTAAGCTGCCGGATGGCAGATGAGCTCTAGAAACCAACACTTTAAGACGGATGAGAAGCACAAAGTGTAAGAAATCAGGTCTGACCTTTAGTGACTACTGTCTGTGGTCAGAGGAGGCTGAGCTCACCTTGCTCCAATCTTAAATGGAAGCTCGTTAGAGAGAAGAAACTTCCAAACTTCCCTCATTGTAAGAACCGTGCGGGGTGGGAAGTGAGGCTCTTATTAAAATGCAGATCCATGGGACCCCATTAATCAGTTTGGGATTTTTCAACAAGCACCCCAGGTGATTCTTATGTTCAGGCAAGTGCAAGAAATGCCATCACAGAGACTTTACTGTCAGTCAGAGCTGGTCTAAGTTCTAGTTATGCCTCTCATTGACTGTGTAACCTTGGTCAAGTTGCTTAATCAGACCTCACCCCAATTTCCACACCTGGACAACAGGAATTGTCATAGTACCCAGGTCTCAAATGGGGTCAAGCATCGAGAGGGTTTAGTGTGGAATCTTACCAGTAGCACATACTCAGTTGCTATGATTTTTGTTATAAATTGGTTTATTATACATACTATAAACTCATAAGGTATTGGCTCTAAAGTTTTGTTCCTCTTCTTTTATAATAGGGTAGGAACTCCAAAGTCTATCTAGAACCAAGCAGGTAGTTAATTGTTGAAAGTTGGCTGGACATAAGAAAATAATACAGTATACTAGAGATGCGCATAAATTGGAAAATGTACTTTTCATCTAAAGGAAGTAGCTACTTCTCAGCTTCAAATATCTTAATTTTTTCCAAAGAGGTTAGAAATCCAGCTTATGTGAGATTTCCCTCATTTTCAAAACACATCTATAGGCCAAATTCAGCCTATGGTAGAATTGCCATATAAAATATAGGATGAAGTGAGCTATACTTATACATTTAGTACTTTGGTATAATTTTAAAAATTATTTATCGTGTATGTAAAATTCCAATTTTACTAGGTGCCCTGTTTTTTGTTTTGTTTTTCAAAATCTGGCAACCCTAGCTTATGGGCCAGCATTTTGCAACTTACGTTCTAAGAGACAGAAAGATTTCTAAGACTTACTAAAATAACACACACACACACCCTGTTATTCAGTAGTCTGTTATGGGGTCTGGACTTTGGTATTTTTAAAACATTCCCTGGGTGATTCTGTTCTCCCCAAGTTTAGAATCACTGAGATGCCAAGAATCATACTCAGCAAACTGAGAGAAAGGAAGCAACAAGAACGTACCTCTAAGTCTGATTCAGATGGCTGGGTTTCTTTTCTTTCTATTTCCATCTCCCGCTGTAACATCACACTAATCTGTTCTTCTGGACTCATTGGCCTGCTTTCTGGAAGGGTCGAAAATGTCACCACCTCCTTCTTTGTGGGTGATGAGTTTGAGATATTGAAGGCCAGCTTGGTCCTGAAAAGTAGACACAGTTCAGCTTCTCCGCTCTGCATTGGGTCTACTGTCTCCAAGCTGCTAAGAGTTGTTCTGCAGTGGAAGCCCTTCTCCTCTGTGTCATCTACTAGCATGGGTCCTTCAATGACAACCTCTAACCATGGAATACCCGTAGGGATGCTAGCATTGGTTTTACTGGTTGGTTAATTTAGTTTTATTCAGAGCCTTAAAGAATTGGGTTAAGATGACTATGAGGAAAAAAAAAATGAGTTACCTGGAATCTGAGAATACTTTGAAATCAAGATACAGAACGGGGTTTCAATGAGACTACAGGCTTCTGTAGTTCAGCTTGGTGTCCTGCAAACCCCAACACCCACAGGGACACTTACCTGGTGGAATCCTCTTTGCCTCTAGGGGAGAACTTTCTTTTCTTCTTGTTGGGTTCTGAAGAGTAGTTAGCTGCTAGAACAGTGGAGAAGAAACACATCAGGGATGGCTAGTAGCCTCGGGCCAACCTTTGCCCATAGGGACAGGACTCTCAGGACTGTCCCAGAGCATACTAAGGGGAGTAGACTTGGCGCAGTGGGATGAGGCCGGACATGGGCTACCTGGCCCCACATGCACCACTAAAACCTGTGTGACTCTGAAGAAGTAATTTCAACATTCCAGGCCTCAGCTTCCCCCAGTGTGAAATGGGGACGCGCATAACTTCCATTCATTTATACAACTGACAAGCATTAAGAACTGCCTACTTGGGGCGCCTGGGTGGCTCAGTGGGTTAACGCCTCTGCCTTTGGCTCAGGTCATGATCCCAGGGTCCTGGGGTCGAGCTCTACAGCGGGCTCTCTGCTCAGCAGGGAGCCTGCTTCCCCTTCTGTCTCCATCTGCCTCTCTGCCTACTTGTGATCTCTGTCTGTCAGATAAACAAATAAAAATCTTAAAAAAAAAGAGAGAGAACTGTCTACTTGATTCACTCACTAATCCTGTACGCCCTGTTTTCTAAACATTGGAAATTACTCCTTAATGTTTTTCTTTAAATAGGTGCAGACTTTCAAACTTAGTATATTTGTTTTAAAGGAAATACCATATGATTATTACAAATAAAAAAACCAATATCATTTGCAATAAATACAAGGTAACTACAAACAAATTTGGTAAATGATATAAAACTATATTAGTGAAATTTAGCTAGATACTGTCACTTGCTTAAGTCTCTAGCCTAAAAAAATTAACAAGTAACATAGAAATGTTAAAGACAGTATTAAATTGACATTTTGACAGAAGCAGAGAGAACTGAAGACCCCTAATCTAGATGTATTCTGAGTTCATACTTTGAGCTCCTCCACTGACTCCAAATACAATAATAACAGACTCTTTAAAAATTAAAAAAAAATTACAGTATTCAACAAGATGCTTCCTATGTAGACCAGAAATGCACAGAGGATGAAGTAAAAGTTATAAACTTGGCTTCTGTGTCCAAGAGCAGGGAGTAGTTTAGGTATTTGATACTTGGGGGAGTCAGGGAATCCAAAAACACTCCATGATGTAGGAAACTGGCAATAGGCTCACAGTTTAAAGCCAGGACTGAAGCAAGACTGCCCTACCCACGAAGACACAGCAGCACTGCCATATAGATAAAGCACAAAGATACTCAATTCATATGGCAGCCAGAGATAACAAGAGAGCCAGATAATAACTAGGCCGAGCTTCACATAGCTCAGGGACCGCATCTACATGATCCAAATATCACCTTAGCATGGGAGTCCTAAACCACCCATACAAGGTCTGATATTAATTTGAGGTCCTACGTGGACAGATGAAGGCATAAGAATAAAAAAAAATCAGATTAAGAAGGATGTGTCAAAAAGGTACACATTGATTACAATTATAAGTGAAAACGAGCAAAACTAATCTATGGTGACAAGAACCAGAAAGCGGTTATGTTGGACTGGGATGGTATTGGGTAGGTGAGAGAACTCATTGGCAGTGAGCACAAGAGAACTTTCTCTAGTGAAGGAAATGCCCTGTATCCTGTTTGGGTGGTGGCTATATGACATAAACAATTGCCAATACTCGCTGAACTGAACATGTAAGATCTATGCATCTTATTGTATGTGAATCACACCTCAATAAAAACAATGGAGTGGGGGTACATGTAGCAAGAACGGAAAAAAACCTTTCAACATAAGCCAGCAAACTAAAATCCCAGGAAAAAACCCGATACTAAGAAAGATAGCTAATAAACTCAAAAATCAAGGGATAGATTCACAAAGTGAAAATAATACAGCATTATAAACATTGCTCCAAAATAAATGTTTAAGATCATCCCAGGAACTGAAAGAGCTATGCCCCTAAGAATAAAATGAGAAATTGGCAGGGGTGACACCCAATGAGTAGAACCAACTAGAAATCTGAAAATGTAAAGATATTGTCATGAAAATTAAAAAAAAAAAAGACATTCATTAGACATGAAAAACCCAAGTCTCAACAGAGTTGAAGAGCAAATTACTGAATTAGAAGATACATGTGGGGGCACCCTGGGTGGCTCAGTCCTTAAGCATCTGTCTTCGGCTCAGGTCATGATCCCAGAGTCCTGGGATCAAGCCCCACATCAGGCTCCTTGCTCCATGGGAAGCCTGCTCCTCCTTCTCCCACTACCTCTGCTTGTGTTCTCTTTCTTGCTGTGTCTCTCTCTGTTAAATAAATAAATAAAATCTTAAAAAAAAAAAAAAAAAAGAAAGGATACATCTGAGGAACTCACCCAGAAACAGCACAGAAAGGAAAAAGAAAAATATGAAAATATGTTTGAGACAGAGGGCAGATGAAGAGTCTCCAACACACGTGCAGTAAGAATTACTGAAGGATAAGTAGATTGAAATGTACCTAGTAGTATTAAATAACTTAATAAAGTACTATGGTAAGCAGCTTCCAAGATGTCCCCCAAGGATTCCCCACCTCCTGGTATCAAGCCATTGCGTACGTGGGCTAGACCTACAGGCTCACTTCTAACAAACAGAATATAGCCAAAGCGATAGGATGTCATTTCCAAAATTAATAAGTTCCCAAAAGACTGTGGTTTCTGTCTTTTTGGCTCCCTTCTCTCTCTTGTTCTCTCCCTTATTCCCTCTGAGGGAAGCCAGAAGCCATGTTGTGAGCTGCCCTCATGGAAAGTCTCATGTGGAGGAAACTGAAGTCCCTGGCCATCAGCCAACAAGAACCTGCAGACCTGAGTGAGCATGGAAGAGGATCCTTCCCTGGGTGCCTTTAGATGACTGTGGTTCTGGCTGATACCTTGACTGCACGCTTGTGAGGGACTCTGGGCCAGAACCATTTAGTTAAGCCATGCCCAGATTCTTGCCTCATAGAAACTGGGGGATAATAAATACTGGTTGTTTTAAACCGTTAAGTCTTCGGGGTAATTTGTTATGCAGCAATCAATAACACAAGTGTTTGGTGTGTGGTAAGGGACATGGCATATGGTAAATGTAATCTTAGCTGTTATAATCATTCTCATTTCACTGACCGAGAGTCTATAAGGTTATCCAAGGTTAGGTGCAGCAAGCAAAGGAGACAGAAGTAGAACCCAGGACTAAAAATCCCAGCCAACACCCCATTCTGAGCTGGTATGGCATATTGCTACAAATACCTAATAGCAGCCCCTGAACATTCTTTTCCCTACGAACATTGATGGTGACTGGCTGGTAAACCTTCAGCAGGTCCTTCAACTTCAGGTCCTGGGCCGTCAAAGAATAGTTGTTGGCAATGGAGTCGCTGGGTCCGCGGTAGTGGTGCTGCTCTTTGAAGGGTGCAGCCAGGGTCCACGATGTGCGTTGCATCAAGGGGGGATAAAAGCTGTGCGACATGACGGTCTACAAGGGAAGATACGCAGAGTATGACGCGGGGAAGGACACCTCTTGGAGAAGCTTAAGCTTCACTCACATGGAGACTCAGGGAGACCCTCGTGCCTTATGCTGTTTCTACCTTCTACAAACTCAGGCAAATGTTTTCTGGATGGTCACCAGTCACGCTTCTCTGTCCATTGTGAGCATGATTTCTGATGTCAAGGACAACAGCTGGCTTTCAATAAACCATCTATTTGTGAGTCATGTAATTTACTTCTATTGTCTTTATTCTTTACAGACATGGCTATAAGGTAGAAATAATGGAAGATGCAGAAGTTCAGAAAGGTTCAACAGCACAGAGAAGGGAGAGGGCTGGATCTTAACTCACCTTTGTGCTACGGGATAGCTTTTTTCCTCCACACAGCTGGAGTCTTTTCTGGTAGCAGAGGTGACCAAAGAGCCATTGATCCCACTTGTCAAATCTGACTGCTTATCCCTCACTCT
Source organism: Mellivora capensis (assembly GCA_004024625.1). NCBI lineage: Eukaryota > Metazoa > Chordata > Mammalia > Carnivora > Mustelidae > Mellivora > Mellivora capensis. The sequence continues at coordinate 76,339 of PISX010006484.1, forward strand.
CACCCCCCTCCACTCCTCCCAGTAACAGCAGAAGACCAGTAGCCAGATGAACATACCTGATAGAGTTCAGATGGTTCCTCTCCAGCAGAAGCAGGCAGAGGGGGCAGCTCTGGCTGCATCTGGGAGTGGCTCATATGATGTATCGAGTCACTCTTGGTGATCTGTGGGAAATGGGAACAAAGCCACTCTTTAGGAATTAGGAAAGATTTCCAAACCTCTAGGTTGGGCATGGAGTACAGAGATCCCCAAGAAAGGGGTTAGAGAGAGTTTTGTCCACTAAACACCCTTCTAACCCCCATCCATCCATCCATCCATCCATCCATGGTGTAGGTTTCATTTTTAAATTAGCAACCTGTCTCTCCTCCAGTGTCCTTTCCTTGGGCACCTCTCTATGAGCAAATTAACATATATTTTCCCCCAGGAAGACCCCAAGTTACCTATCTTGGGTCGTGATTCAAGGGGCTAACTTTAAAATATGGACTCTTGCATTTCACAAATACACAATTCCAAATAGAAATTTGCTTATGTGGGGGCATTGTGAGTGTAACATACACATGAGCAACTCTCTGCCCTCCCTGTAAAAAGAAAAAAAAATCACTTAAATGGTATGGGTATCTGAGTCCACCAATCCCTTCAGTGAATATGCACTTAGGGGTAACCCTCAGGTAGGGGTGAACTTGTGGCTCCCATGGCCATTCTCTGTTCCCAAGCACCTCTCCTGAGCAGAGGTGAAAGCGAATGCAGTGTTGAGCGATTCTGTGTGTGTTTCTGTCCTAGGACCCAGCCCCTACATGCACGACCACTACTTATGTGGGGCTGCAGTGGAGAAAGTGCAATGTGTCCCAACATAAAGGAAAACTGCAGGGTTGGGCTTAATTTAGAGGTGTTTCTACATGGCTCTTTAAAGATGGTTTAAGGGATTTTCGAGGGCACTTTTGACTCTCCATGATTTTTCCCCTTAGGCAATGACTTTGGACTGAACTCTGTAAGATGAGACATTATTGGATTGATTTGATTTACTTGAGTCAGCAAATTATGTCATGCAGGGTAACCGGCAGGGGGTAGCAGACAGGGGATATATGAAGCAGATGTCAGCCACTCTCATGCCCTAACTAACTGCTCACTGATGACTCAACCTCAGAAAATATTAGCAATAATAACACTATCATTATTCTGAATTATTTCCTTCTAGGCAACCTAGAACACTATGAGTTTTTTTATACCCATGTTCAACCTGAAAAAAACTAAAGCTCAGAGAATATAGGTAACACATCCTAGCCACACAGGGGTGCTTTTAAATACACATGACTCCATCCGAACACATTGGAAATGGCAAGTATCACAAACAGGAGAAGTTATTTTAGGAAGGTGTTAAAATGAAACAAAAACATGCAAACCCATAAACACAGATATGCAGCAAGCCTGAGATCTTTAAAAACATCCAACAGGCCTACTGGTCTGATGGCCTAATCCAGTTATTCTCAAAAATGGTGGCACACCAGACTCACCAACAGAACTTCATTAAAAATCGGGTTGCATGGGATTCATTTTAAACAAGATGAGTTTGAGACCTACAGACCTTGTTTGTAGCTTAGAGAGTTCACTTTGTTGATTTAAATAACTTCTTGACCTCAATTTTGAGGACCTAAGAATTGATCGATTATCTCCAAAATGATTTTCTCTACTGAAATCAGTATCAGAGGGTGCCTGGTAGCTCAGTGTGTTGAGTATTGGACTCTTGGTTTTGGCTCAGGTCATGATTTCATGGGTGGTGAGATCGAACCTTGTGTTGGGCTCCGTGCTCAGTGGGGAGTCGGCTTGAAGAGTCTCTCCCTCTGCCACTCCCCCCAACTCATGTGCATGCACATGTGTGCACGTTCTCTCTCGCAAATAAAATTAATCTTAAAAAAATTAATATCAGATCTGCACCGATCAGTTGAACAAAATGAGAAAACTCTGACATCAGCCTGAAAGGAACCTGGTCATGCAAAGTGTGTACCACACCATCTGGGGCAGATTCTGACAACACACTTCTAGCACCATGAAGTTGTTTTTGATTTCCTTCAGGACCCCAGATGTACAACATATACTGAGTGATAAGTTACAGCTGCCTGTTTTTTGTCTTTGCAAGCAAGGTTTTGTGGTCCGTGGAAATCTTTCCCCTTAGCTTAGCTTTTAAATCTGTTTCAAATAAGATGTCTTCATTAAACGAGCAACCAGCAAACACTAAAAGTTTCAGACATCTTGAGTAAGTGACCAGCAATAGTGGTAACGAATAACTAACCCCCAAACCCTGACCTTTTGCAGTTGAGGAGGATGTTAATATTATTTAGGAGGTGCCTTGACCTTCACGCTTCTGCTCGTGGTAGGAGTAAACATGACATCAACCCTGACATCAGTTGGGAAGTTACTCGTCCTACCAAGAAGTAGAGCAGAGCCCTAAGTGGACATAACTGGCTCTTCTCCAATTTCAGTCCATGTTACACAATCGGCTGACCCCAGCTCCTGGCTACAGTGAAGGGCATGTAACACAGGTCTGGCCAATCAGGGCACTCCGTCCTCCTAGACACAGTGATTGCCCAGGGACGGGCATGTGACCTAAGCTGGGCTGATCAGAGTCTTTCCTGACACTTTCACCAGGCCTACTGGGAAAGAGGCACTCTCAACACCCATCTTTGCCTGATGCGGGAATAAAGCCCTCCTTAAAATAAAGCCAACCTAGAAGGCAGCATTAACAATCAGAAGGTGAAAGATGGACTCCCAGTGACATCGGCTGACTCTGGGATCCAATTTGGACTTCTCAATTACTTGAGCCCAGAGATTCCCTTTTGGGTTTGAGCCAGATTGAATTATATTTGTGCTCCTCCATACTGAGAGATGGTCACCCAGGGGGCAGACACAGAAGCAGCTGAGTCACCATACAAAGAGATAAACCATTCTTGGGAAAAGAAAGAAAGCAAAACATTTCACAAGAAAGCCAATGTTAAGAATTTTACAGAATGTAATAGAGCAAAAACATGGAGGCAGAGCCTCTGAAGAACAAATTAAGTTTGAGTCGTTTATAAGCACAGGCTAAGACTTATACACACAGGGCCATAACTACTCTGAGAGCAGAAAACATCTCAGTGCATGGGACAGGAAAACCTGTACACACAGCATCAGCAGATCTGGAAATCAATTCCGGAACAGAACAAAGATGCTTTTCTTTTTTCTTTTAAGATTATTTATTTATTTATTTATTTGACAAGCAGAGATCACAAGTAGTCAGAGAGGTAGGGTGGGGCAGGGGGGGAAGCCGGTTCCCTGCTGAGCAGAGAGTCTGATGGGGGGCTCTGATCCCAGGACCCTGGGATTAAAGACAGAGGCTTTAACCCACTGAGCCACCCAGGTGCCCCAAAGATACTTTTCTTGATTGACCATACCTGGCTAAGAACTCTCTGTGGCATCTTCAAGGGGAAAGAGATAATGATTTTTGTAAGAACTACCCAGTATGCAAAATGGTTTGTTAAAAATGTTAATGCTTAAGTGTTTTTTCTGGTAAACTGTAGGGAGTTTTCATTTTAGGGAGTAGATTCAGCTATTACCAACGAATCCACTTTAATTTCATAAAGTTCCAATTTAAAATGTTCCTTTGGGCATGTTAGTGTATGGCAACCTAGTGGATCTTGGCTTTTATTTATTTATTTATTTTTAAAAGATTTTATTTATTTGATAGGCAGAGATTACAAATAGTCAGAGAGGCAGGCAGGGAGAGAGGAGGAAGCAGGCTCCCCGCTGAGCAGAGAGCCCGATGTGGGGCTTGATCCCAGGACCCTGAGACCATGACCTGAGCCAAAGGCAGAGGCTTTAACCCACTGAGCCACTCAGGCACCCCAGGATCTTGGCTTTTAAACTCAAGATTCAGACACCTAGATCAGGAGGAACTATTACTTTCAGAGGGCTGATTTCTGACTACACATGTCCTTTGCACATTCTTCTTGCGGGCCATTCCCAAATGCTCACCTGAGGACCTGCTATAACAGGAACACTCAATTCTTAGTTAAAAAATACAGATTTGGGGACTCCACTGCAACCCTTCTGGATCAGAACCTTTGGAAGTGAGGCTAAGTCTCTGTTTTCAAGAGGCTGTCTAGGATATTCTAATGTACACCCAGTGTTGGGAATTATTGGATGGAACAGATCATCTAATGGCCTTGGAAGGGAAGGGAAAGGAACAAGAGGTGTCTGTTCCTAAAATTTTCACAGCAAAACCTGAGGATATTCAAAAGCCCAATTCAGCAAAGAGCATATTTCAAAGGACACGCATAAAAATGTAGCAAACACACTCGCTCAGTCCAGGGTATCTGACATGGCAATTAGCAATTAGTCTATCATTGAAACATTCCCTTCCTGCCCACCCTCCAATTTCCTACATGTTGAAAATACAGGTTAAAAAAAAAAAAGAAATACACCTTAAAATTCACACCTACCTTCTGAGATGAGCAACCCATGTCACTCATGTTGTCCATTCTAACTGGACCTATTACAATACAAATAAAGAGCTCTCAGTTTCTTGGGGGACGATCCTCTCCTACCAGTGGCTCAGAAATTCACACTTGCTTATAGCATAATGGGGATGACACAGAAGATGGAACCTTCTAAATGTTCTGAAAGCTCTGTTCACAGGGCTGCCTCTCTGAGGTCATAAACTTCGGCCCCCTGGGGAGCTCCCTGGTAGAAGAAGAAAGGGAAGCTACAGAATGAAGGGACAGCACTGGCGCTCTGCTGGGCTTTTCTGCTATGGTTCCTGCACCTCCTGGTCTGGGCAGTCTTCCCTTCCACTGAGCAGCTCCTCTCTTGGAACTTTTCCAGGAACACACCAAGTTCACTGTAGAAAAACTGAAGCAGGGTTACATATTAATACAGAAAAGAGGGAGGAAAAACCCTACCAAACAATACCCTGGCAGCCTGAGCTCTTCTCTCTCCTCTTCTTTGGGCTGTTTTAACACTGGAGGTACTTGCTTACACCCAGGCTCTGGGGCTGTAACCAGGCTTCAGCGTCTGTTGCTAAGGAAGGAGGGGCCTCAGCTGTGCCCAGATACAAGACGGGGCTTGATTCAGCTGGTGTCTTCCTTTGCTGGAGGCCTGGCTGGGCAGCAGAAACTGTTGATGACAGAAGGGAAGATGGGAGGGTGTTCAGCAATGATCGGGCATGCGGAGGTGAGTAGCAATAAAAGATTGTGGCTTTGGTGAAGTCTAAAGGCAAACTGTGGTGGTTAAAGTCTTGGGCTGGGCACAGCTGGGTTCAGATCCCGCCCTTCCCATTAATTAGCTAAGTGGCTTGAGCAAGTTGTTAATCTCTCTGAAGTGTCCTTTTTAAACAGAAAATGGCAACCATGTGAGTACCCACCTCACAGGGTAGGTTTAAAGGTTAAGGAGATAACGTCTGTAAAACAATTCGCACATAGCAGGGGGATGACCAACTTGCCCCAGTTTGCCTGGGATTTTCTGGGTTTTAACAATGGAAGTCCTACATCGTGAGAAGCCCCTCAATCCTAGGCAAAGTGAGATGGTTTAGTCATCTGATAAAGGACGCACTCTATAGATGTTGAGGCTAACGTAATCCTTACTATAAATGCAGAAAAACACACACCTTTGCACAGATGTGTACTTACAGGTTACAATATTAGGGGCTGCCCAAACATTCAAAGCACGTGTTCCTTGGTCGCATTCAAAGTTCTCTCAAAACCAGTTTAGAGGGACGCCTGGGTGGCTCAGTCGGTTGAGCAGCTGCCTTCGGCTCAGGTCATGATCCCAGCGTTCTGGGATCGAGTCCCGCATCGGGCTCCTTGCTCAGCAGGGAGCCTGCTTCTCCCTCTGCTTCTGTCTGCCTGTGCTTGCTCTCTCTCTCTGACAAATAAATAAAATAAAATCTTTAAAAAAAAAAAAAACAAAAAAAAACCAGTTTAGACTTACTGAGCTCTTTTGGGGTGCCATGCATGCATATCTGTTATTTCATTCAATTTTCCTCCAAACTCCACGTTGTCCCCATTTTGTGGACGAGAAAATCAAAATCGAGCAAGATACAGAACTTTCCCAAGTTGATGTGAGTCCTAAGAAATACTGATCCAAGTCGAAGCCTGTCCTCATGACCCCAGTCCAGTGCTCTTTCCACAAAGGACCTGCCCAGAACACAAACATTTCTGAGATCCTACCATGAGCACTACACAGCACCAAGTACTTCCCTTGCTCCTTTTTCTTACTTCTTCCTCAAAGTTGGGCACTCCATACTTTCAAAATAACCTTGTGCTTGCTCATCTCTTGTATTTGTAGTCTCTCATCAGGCAAATAGGTAGAGGCGGGCTTTTTTTTTTTTAAGATTTTATTTATTTATTTGACAGACAGAGGTCACAAGTAGGCAGAGAGGCAGGCAGAGAGAGAGGAGGAAGCAGGCTTCCCGCTGAGTAGAGAGCCCGATGTGCCGCTCGATCCCAGGACCCTGGGATCATGACCAGAGCCGAAGGCAGAGGCTTAGCCCACTGAGCCAGCCAGGCGCCCCGAGGCGGGCTTTTAAGTGAACAGGCTTGAGCAAGGGAATGTAGACAGGGCCCACAGCGACCCCCCTCGCTGTATACAGACAGGCCTATCAGATGGCCCAAAATATCCATAGGCTCTAACTAAACAATGGGCTACTTACAACCAGGCACAGTTACCAAAAAGGGGAGAATTCTGTCTGTCCCCACACGTCCCACACCTTCCCCCTTTAAAAACAGCCCCTACCCACTGGCTCCTTGCAGACAGCCTCTCCTCTGCCGTCCCTTTCCCACCCACCCCTTCCTTGCAGTGTATTCAATTAACTGCTGTCTCCTTTGTTTTGCTTCAGGTGAATTCTTTCAATGACTGTGCCACCAGCTTCCACCTGATCATCACCCCATATCTGGGGGCCCCTATCCAATCGGACACCATAATATATACAGTTTCAAAGAGTATCTGGAATAAATGAATTAGTGACAGGGTTTGAAACTTTGGTTTAGACAGAAATGGGGTTATAACCAGGCCCCCCCTAAGGGGGCATGAACCCAATGTACCACCAAAACCAGCAGCTGTAACTCAACAAAGTGAATTAGGAGAAAGGGACCGGTAGGATGCTAATGTGCCTCACGACCCTGTGGGTGAGGAGGAGACATGTCTGCATGTGAAAGTCAGCGTACTTTAAGTCAACCTGTGTTCAAAAATATAAAAACAATGATTATGGCTTTTATGCAGTTGAGCTATATGTATCTGCTGGCACCGTGCTGAGCACTTAATGAGCATCATCTTTCCAAATCTACCCAATAACCCAGAAAATAAACAAAATTATTATCCCAAGTTTTATAGCTGAAGAAACTGAAGCACAGAGAGGTTAAGTAACCGGCGGCTCATAGTCACTTAGCTAGGTCGGTGGCAAAGTTGGGATTTGAACCTGACTATGGAATCTGCTCCCCAGCTTTAACCAAAAACATACATATGGTCTGAAGAAAGGTAGAAAATAAATAAAATAGCTACTAAGGAGAAAGAAAATGCCATGTCCCCCCACTCCAAACCCTGCCTACCTCATCTGCCCCAGAATTGTCTGACTTAACTTTCTGTGTAATGATTCCCTAGAGGGATGCAGGCTTCAAGTCCCTCAATCCCTCAACTCCAAGTACACAAGGTTGCTAGATAAAACACCGGATACCCAGTAAAATTAGAATTTCAGGTAAACAACAAATTTTTTAGTGTGAGTATTCAATATTTGGGACATACCTACATTCGAAAAGTTATCTTCACTTTGAATGGGGTGTCCTGGATTTTTATTTGCTAAATCTGGCAATTTGGAGAGAAGAAGTCAGCTAGAGTCTGGGTTGTCCCCATCTCTGTGATATTAACAGATTAGGGTCTCAATGTGTTGCTGGGAAATTTTCATATATTTCTTATTCAGAGCCCAGTGCTCCTGGCAGGTCTTTCCTAAGACCTGAAATGATTGCTTAGCCAGAGTAAGTAACCTTTGAAAAGCATAGAAGAGGCTGCATATAGCTTTATTTTATTGACCCATCAATGGTTGCCATGAGCCAAGTCCTGATGATATGGAGGAAGCTAAGATCCCAGCCATCAGGGACCCCATAATATGGTGGAAAAGGCAGCCAACATAAAAGGAAAAAAGCAAAACCTGGCTGTCCCTGCAATGACAGAGGTGTGCAGTTTTGGTGGGGGGCGGGGTGTGTGTGTGTGGGGAGATAGAGGATTCACAAAGACACCTCTAGATGGCACCCTTGAACAAAAATACTCAGGAAGGCCCCAGTTCAGCTTTCTGAAGCAATGCCCGCCAGGTAAGGACAGTTGTAATATTTTGTTCTAAAGGGGAAAAAAAAACCCACAACATTTTCTTAGGTGGGGGTACCCATTATACTGCAGAACAAAATGCATGAAGCCACACAGGACTGTCTGGAACTTAAGAATCTAGGGGCATTAATCTGTCCATATCCTATCCTCACTATTAGCTCCTCTTTTACTGGCTGTTGTGGAATTAGACGGGATCTCTTAGCTCCTTTTTATTATTATTGTCCCCAAGCTTATTCCTTTGTCCACCAGCCTGTTTATTTCTAGAGATATTAGTTGGTAGAAGGCTGCACCATTGAATCTTTTTCAATCCCTCCTATACTCCAGGTAGGTACTAACTTCTTTACAGCTGTTTTTGCATCCATCCTCTCTAAAACCCTGTGATGGTTTCCCAGGCTGCTATGGATGCAGGTCACAGAGCAAAGGGAGGTCCACAGAGGTCCCTGGATGGAAAATGCCTGAGAACTATGCAGTAGCAGACCAATGTTCACGCAGTGCTCAGGTCTGTCATTTTACAGATGAAACCTGGAACCAGAGAGGTAACTTATCCAAGGTCACACAGTAAGAGAGCCCTGAGATCAGGGCCCAGGACTGTTGGAATCTCCCTCCCCCAGCCCACAGTCTATACCAATGTTTTTTGTTTTTGTTTTTAGAATTATTTATTTGAGAGAGAGACGGGGAGGGGCAGGGGGAGAGGAAAAAGCAGACAAGCAGACCCCCCCAACCCCCGGCCCCACCCCCACCACGGCCCTCACTGAGCAGGATGCCAGAAGTGGGGCTCAATCCCAGAACCCTGGGATCACTACCAGAGCCAAAGGCAGATGCTTAACCAACTGGGGCACCTAGGCGCCCCTATGGCAGTGGTTCTTAATAGGAAGATTGTGTCCTCACAGGACATTTGGCAATGTTTGGGGACATTTTTGGTTGTCGCAACTGGGAGGAAGGGAATGACTCCTGGCATCTAGTGGGTCGAGGCCAGGGATGCGGCTAAACTTCCTACAAAACATACGGCAGCCCCCTCAATACAAAATTTCCCGGCCCCAAATGTCTATAGCGTTGCCATTGAGAAACCCTGCTCTATGGGATGGATACGGGGCCAGGGAACATGTGTCGGGATCTGACGTGGAGCTGAGGGACTTGGGTTTAGACTTTTTCAATTACAAAAAAAAAAAAAAAAAAACCCAGAGAAAACAACCTAACCCATCTTTAAGGATCTCACTGGTTCACGTTATCTGTGTGAGAAGTAATGGCTAAAACCTGCCAGTCAAGGCCATACCTCATCCTTGGGTGTCCTGGGCTCCAGGAATGCTTCCAAAACAGGTGGCTCAAGTGTAGGTATTTGGGCAGGGGAAGCCCTAAATCGCTGCGCAAACCCGTGCTCCGAGGCCAGTCCACCTGTCTCGGCGGTGGCCCGGGCACTCTCACTTCAAGCCAGGAGTGTAGGATGGGCCTCAGTTTCCTCATCTGTAAACTATTCAGGGCCTGTCAGGGTGGCTTCAAAACGCCGAGGAGGAGAGCTCACTTTGCAGAGCGTGCAGCCGGAGGCCTCGGTGCGCCTTTGCCAGGTCCCTCCAGCCGTGGGCGGGGAGACCAAATCCTGCGCACGGGTAGGAGACGCCGGCAGCCGAGGGGCGGAGGAAGGGGCGGAGGAAGGGGCGGGGCGAGGCGGGGGCGGAGGAAGGAGGCAGCCTGGGCGGGGCAGGAAACAGGCTCCAGCTCCCGCCCTTGCCCACGAGAGTTCCTCCCTTTTCCTCTTCCTCCTCGTCCCCCCACTCCCGCCCCCCTCCTCTCCGCCTGCAGACCCGGGTCAGCGCGGCCGACAGGACCGGTGAGAGCTCGCAGCTTAGATGCTAGGGTACAGCATGTCCGGGCTGGTTAGACCCCCCTCGCGGGGAGGGGCAAATGGAGGGGCGCCAGGGCGTGGGTTGAGCGGGCCATGGATGTCCTGAGCTGTGGCCCTCAGTTCGTAGTTTAAAGGGAAGTCTTACCCCTTCGAGCCCCCAAGACGGGCTAGGAGCGCACGCACACAGGTGCGCGCACACCCTCACACACCCCACTAGATTTGGTAGAAGGGTTGCCAGCCCCATTCCATCCCCGAGACCCTGCCCCTTCTTGGAAAACCTGGAGGAGGAATCTCTAAACCCTCTCCCCAGGATTAATGAAAATAGGTACCCTCTTTCCCACAGGACCCTCTTCTCTACCGAGGGACACCCCTTTCCCCGGTCACTGCAAAGAGGGTGCTCCAAGTAACAAAGGTGGACTCTTCTCCCCAAATTAATGACTCCACTCCGGCGTGAACGCCCCTTTCTCAGCCTCCGTGCGCTCTCGGGCGGACCCCCTCTCCACAGCCTCCTTTTCTCTTCACCTCTGCCTATGGATACCTGGAAGCTGGGCCTCTGGCGGCTCCCCCTCGCGTCTTCGAAGGCCGAGACGAAGCAGATGGGGAAGGAGCGGCCTGGGTAGGCCTGAGGCGCCCAGCATTCCTTTCCCCCAACAGGAGGTGCACCCCCTCTCCGTTCCAGCTGGAACGCTCGGGGTGGACGTTAGTTAGCCCCGGGAGGGGCGGGATGGCCAGGGATCACTGGGGTCAGCCTGGAGGGAGCAGAGAAGGCGGGGAACTTAAGGGTTGCCGCCTCGCCTCCAGAGACTTCTCCGTTCCTGGGGAGACTCCTCTGTAGAGTGAGTGACAAGGGGCTCCGGGGTTGGTAGCCAGGTGGTTGTATTTGACGGCTGTGGCCTTGGCATTCTACCCAGGTTTGTCCCATCCGACTCCCCAAACCGGTCTGGGTGGCCCTTGGGTTCCCTAGCAGCAGAGATGAGATTAGGGGAGATACGTCCTGGGAACATCCCAAATCCAAGGTTTGTGCCAGTTGTAGCTTCAAAGACAGAATATGGCTGTGGCGGGGTCAGTCCTTTCCTAACCAAAGGGTTCTTGTTTGACAAACAGGGTTGTAGCAGAGGCTCTCTAGCTGGGGTAATGAAAATGCACTTGAATCTGCATTCTAGACCCTATAGGTGTTAATAAAGTATCTCCTCTCCCTTAACTCACATAATTGCCATGTTGTATAGTCAACATGGTAAACAGATGTCAGCATCACTCAGTTAAATTTTGGCCACTGTGATAGGATCTTTGAGGCTTTTTTAGTATCAGTAGTCAGGAGATCGTTTGTAGGGAAGAGACAGTGTCCGGCCCTACAGCTGTTCTGGGAAATAGAAAATAAGAACAAGGGGCACCTGGGTGGCTCAGTGGCTAAAGCCTCTGACTTCAGCTCAGGTCATGATCCCAGGGTCCTGGGATCGAGCCCTCATCGGGCTCTCTGCGGAGCAGAGAGCTTCCTCTTCCTCTCTCTTCCTGCTTCCTCAAACTCTCTCTCTGTCTGCCTCCCTGCCTACTTGTGATCTCTGTCAAATAAATAAATAAAATCTTAAAAAAAAAAAGAAAAAACCAAGAACAATGTATTTGTTTATATGAAAATCTACCAAGGGTTAGAAAAACAGATATCTTACTGAACAAATTGCTTTTATAATTGCACGAACTTAGGACAGTCCTGGAAATTAAAGGCTGTTGAGTCACAGAGTATGTGTGGCTTGGTCTGCCCTTGAGACACCCCACCCATTAAGAGGAGACTTACAAGTAAATAGAGAATGATTTATGTGGTTGGAAGCCAACCTGTACAGTGTGGGTAGTAAATAAAGAAATTGGCCACCATCACTGTTTAAGAAAGTCTTTCTGGGGAAAAGGCAATGGGACTTGAAATAGTGTATTCAGCTTTCTACTATATTCTTTGCAGCAGTTTGTCAGGCTAAAAAATAAACATAAATCCCCAGAGATAGTACCATTAACATTTTGGTATTAAATAATCTATATCCTTCTGGGTCTTTTTACTATGGAATGTAAACCTAAAATACATATGTTCCTGTAACCATATGGGATATCTTATAATTTTTTCACTTACCTTGAATGTATGTTCATGTCACTAACTAGATGTCCACATTATCATTTTAACAACTATGCTGTACTCCATTTTATGAATTTATCATTATTTGACCAATTTCCTGCTAATGGACAGTTAGCATCTTTCCAGTGTTTTGCTGTTTATTTTATACCATACATAGAATTGCACTGCACATCCTTTTTGTATGTTTTGTTATCCCTTTTTGATTATTCCCTTCAGATTCCTGGAAAATAAGTTGTTGGATGAAGGCGTGTGTACTTAGAAATTCTGATAGATATTGCCACGCCACCTTCCTCCAGCTCACCTACCATCAATGTGTGAGAATAATGGAAGCTTTTGTTGAAGTAGCTGGGTGAATACTACTAATGGTTCAAGACACTTTTTGTTTCACCAGTGACAGCAAGAGATTGGGTGACATGAGTGATTCGACTGCGCCCTGCCCTGGACAGTTTACCGGTAGAAGAATTAATTCCTAAAGGGACTGGAGTGGATTTCAGGATGGCAAAAGAGGAGCCTCTGAGTACCTCAAAGGACTTGAAGGAGCTGCAGAAGAAGCTATCTTTGTTGGTAGAGTCCATCCAGAATAACTCAAAGGTCAGTTTCCGATCAGGCTCTGTGATGGAAAATCCCCAAATAACAGCAGCTTAAAGACCCATAGAAGGTTATTTTTCTCTGAAGTAGGAGAAATTTGGAGGTAGGTCAGGAATCTTTGTAAGTCACCACCCTGCCCTGGTGTCTAAATTGTGATCTTCAAACTCATTGTCCAAGATGGCTGCTAAAGCATCAGCCATTGTATTCACATTCCAGGCATTAAGGATGGCGGAGGGAAGGGGAGTAAGACTTAAAAGCCACCTCTAATTTAAGGTGACTTCCTGGAAGTCACACACACAGCATTTCCAATTATATCTGATAGACTAAAATTTAGTTGTGTGTCTGCCCTCGCATTAAATGCGGTTCTTTAGCTGGTTACAGAGGGTGGGTTTCAGTCTGTGCCACAGATACCAGCCTTGTTTTGTTGTTAATTTTCCCATTACCCTGAGACTGAGGGGGGCTAAAGCCTACTTTAAAATTTGAGTCCAGTTTTCCACTAGAAACCCAGCATCCAATAGAAGTATGATTTGAGCCACATATGTAATTTAAAATTTTCTAATAGCACCATTTAAAATGTAAGAAGTGGGTAAAATTAATTTTAATAATGTATTTTATTTAGTCTAATAGATCTAAATATCATTTCAATATGTAATCCTAAAAAATGTTTAATGAAAAAAGTTAGGGAGATGTTCTTTATTCTTTTTTTTTGTAGTAAGTCTTCAAAAATCCAGTGAGTATTTCACACTTAACACTATATTTCCATTTGAATTAGCCACTTTTCAGGTGTTTAGTAGCCATTCAGTGACAGTGGGGCTTGAGGTAGTATATTCTGCTTTCTTGAATTTTATCTTTCTTCTATATGTCATTCAGCATTTCATCAAGGAAAACAGCTCTCAGAGATAATACTAACATTTTGTTGTATTTCCCTCTAGATATTTTTTTCCTGTACAGAATACCCATAAAATATGTATGTGTTTGTAACAAGATGAACTGGCTTGTGAACTCTTTTTGGTATCAGATAGCACTGTTCCCCTCGGGTCTATTTGAAGAGACAGGACTTTGCATTCTAGAGCAATATACTCCATGGAAATCTTTCCTGGACTCATCCCAAAATGCCTCTGGCCCTCTTGGTGGGGTTAGCAAGCTATTTTTAAATTGGCCAAGCAGCTTTCTAGTCAGCAGGCTGAGACTCTTGTTACTAAAAGTTAGCTTAGTAGGAAAGGTCCTCCTTCTCATCTCCTTGTGCATTTGGTTCTCATTAGATGTGTTAGTTATGTTCTCTGAGGTCACCACAAACAACGGATTAGCAACTGCTGAACAATTTCTCCTAGGGGAACTACAGGATTAGATTCTGGCAAATTTCTGGTCACAGCATTTTCATCAGCTGATAAACATATAAACTGTTGCATGTATATTTCTGTTTAAAGACAACTTACTTAGTATATGTTGTTGATTCATCAACATTAAACTCCTGGCCAATAGCACTCTAGCTCTTGCCTGAACGGAGCTTACTAACACACATATTTTCTCTTAAGGCAGATCACACCCTTCTTACAGTGAAGAACATTAGACAGTACTTCTGCCATTTTAAATGGTGAAATTACCAACAAAAAATGTAAGATGTGAGAAGAGGTGGTACTAATATACCTTGGAAAGGACAGTTGTTTAAAGAGCTGAAATAAGAGCACTGCCTAGTTTGACCTTAGCTGGGAACATGTGTGTCAGGTGACTTAAGTTTTCCCATGCTCTGTACATGTTCTTGAAAGCACCACAGATACTCACTTTGGGGCTTCAAATTTTGGTGAGTAGGTGAATTTGCAAATATAGAATCTGCAAGTAATAGGGATTGACGGTAAATTGATTAACCCTGATTGAGGGCTACTATATGCCAAGCACTGTGTTAGGCATTTGGCACGTTTTATTTAATATATATATCCACATTCTGAAGTAGACATTTCAAAGCATGTGACCCCCGGCTTCTTGGCATTTCTTAACTTTGTCATTGTAGATTCTCAGTTGTGGTCATTGGAATCGATTTGGGCTGGATAACTTCCAGGCCAGCTGATTCCCGGAGTGATGGGACAGACTATCAGCTGGCTAAGCCCTGATGTTCTTTGGATAGTCCTAAGGCAGAGCAGTTTCTTTTAAAATTTGTTATTATGTTAATCATATTAATATGAGTTGTATTAACTCAGTAGAGTAATATTGAGGAAAAGGGAAAGCAAATCACCTGTAAACCCATCAGTAACAAATCCATTGATGGTGATTACTATTATTATTAGGCATCTTCAGTATGTAACTTTCATTTGTAGTGGTAGTAATTATGACAGATATAGTCCTATATTTTTATTTTTGCTTGGTATTACATATTGGTATTTTTCCATATTGAATCTTAGGTCCTTAGAACAGTTGCTTGGTAATAGAACCTTCCATCAGATTGACCTAACCATAATTTATATAAACATCCCCTTGTTTCCACAATATTTAGATGATTTCTTTCCCCCAGATAATCTTTAACCTTTCCTCAGAGTTAATAGGCCCTCATAATTCCAGAAAAGACCAGATGGGCTTCTACAGGAAGTGTTTGTGAAACAGCTCCATAATTTATTCTAGGAAGCTTCTGGAATGTCAAGTCTTCATTGACATAGGCTGAGAGAGTCAGAAACCTACTTGAAATAGCTTAAGCAGATGAATACTGAGACCTGCGCTGAGACTTTGGAGAAATGGGAGGCTATCTTAGAAGCCAAGGGCTGGAAGTGAATCAGGGTCTGGCAGGTCACGGGGGTCAGATTTACTCTCAACACCCTCTCTTGAGCCATGTTTCTTCTGGTTGTAACTTGCCTTATGCATCAGCTTCATTTTCCTCACTCTACAACTTGGTTTTATTGTTCTTCCATTCACATGAGCCATTGTGACTGCCCAGGCTGGCACCTTCAACTCCCTTTGTCTCCCTCAGCTCCCAGCTGAAGTCCTTGAAGGGGCTTGTTCTGGCAATGCCTGATTCTTAGATCAAGAATCTGTTTGACCAAGTCACCTATGGCCAGGGAGGCAGCTGGACTGGGACTTTTCATTTCATGGAGGGAAACATGGCTTCAGGAGCGTACCTCTGGTGTGGGAGGGAGCAGGGTTCCAAGAGGAGGGAAGATAAGGAACATGGAGCGGGCAGATGCCTCCTGATGGCATCTCCACCTGTGGATTACCTATGACTAGTTTTGCTCCCATGCTGACCCATCCTTCCACAAGGGATGTTTTTGAATTACATCTCCAGCATCTTTGTGCCAACCCTGAATCACATGCCGGGGGACACCCAGGCTGTGGTCTGGGAGAAGATGTTAACACAGCACCTTGGAGTTGGCATTACTAGTGTTGTTGTTGTTGTTGTTGTTGTTGTTGTTTTTAAGATTTTATTTATTTATTTATTTGAGGTGGGGGGAGAGCATAGAGGGAGAGTAAGTGTGAGAAACAGACTCCCCGCTGAGCAGAGAGCTTAATGTGGACTCAATCCCAGGATCCTGAGATCCCAGGATGCCTGAGCTAAAGGCAGACGCTTAACCGACTGAGCCACCCAGGCACCGGTGGTTTTAAGTAATCTTGACGTCTTCATCCTCCTCCTGTCTGGTAGCAAGGGACAATGGACACTGGTTGTCTTTTGCATTCCGACACCTGGGAATTGGCCTGTTTCCTGAATAGTTCCAGAGGGAGACTTCATGTCTTTAAATACTGGCTGCATTACTCCTACTTGGGAATTTGCCATAGTCATGTGAATTTTAAAATAAATTGCCTTTGTCTGACCTTGAGCGAGTTGCTTAGGTCACTGAATCTCCATCACCTCTTCTCTCAAATAAGCAATGCCAGGCTCATGGCTTTGTTGTGAGGATAATCTCAGAAGCTGTTCGAGAAGGCTGTAGCACAGAACTTGGCACATAATGGTGTTCATCTGTCCCAGCCTGGCATTTCTGAGTTCTTCAGCACAGTAACATTCCTATAAAATCCAGGTTGGATGACCTGTGTCTGCTTCCAGGATAGGGATGGAAAATTGCATTTCATGTTACTGTGTAATAAGCTGTCTTCCTTTCTATCCTTCCATTGTATCCCTCCCTGTTGCCATGAGAATAAGAAGTTAATTGCTATGTTCTAGTTCCCTGGATTTAAATAATGTTCCTCATTACCTGCTTCTGGGCATTGAAGGGAAAAATAAATAAGGCAATACATTGAAAGAACTTGAAACAGTGCTTGGCCCCTGAGTGTTTAATGAATGTTCTCTATTATTAGATGTGACTTCCCTACTATGTCCTTCCCTTCTATGACAGATTGGCCTGAACCAGGAGGGCCCTCCTTCCTGAGGGAAGATAGTTTCCACAGTTAACTGCATCTTAAGTGCATCTCTCTGCATGACTGACTGAATGACTTTCTATTTTTTGGTTGTAGGGCCCAGACTCAGAAGAGGCTAAGAGAAAAATAGATTCCTTAGGGTCTGGAAGAAGAACTGTTCTGCTTTTCTCCTTTTGGATCCCCGTGCCTAACCATCCCCAAGTCCTATTGATTTTTCTTTTGTCATTACACTTTCATATTGCCATCAGCTTAGATTTCGCCATCAGTATCTCTTCCTGACTTTCTGCAAATCTTCTTAATTGCCTTTTGCACATGATGGCCATGTTTATATTTCTTAAATTAGTCCTTTGATTATATCGTAATCCTCAAATGCCAACAGTTTGCTGCTTGTTTTTTTCTAGATAAAGGTTAAGCTTTAGTTAAAATTTAAAAGTTTAAACTTTAGTGCTTTACAATGGAAATAATATGCAACCAGTGTAGGGAATTTTAAAATTTGCTAGTAGTCATATTAAAAAGCATGAAAAGAAAGAAGAAAAATTTAAGTTTAGCACTATATTTTATATAACCCAGTATATCCAGAATAATATAATTTCAACCTGTAATATAAAAAATTAATGATGAGATAGTTTACCTTTTTTAATATGCTTAGCACAAGTCTCAATTGAGATACTAAATTTCTATTGAAAATACTTGTTCTCTATTCAGATTTCATAAGATTTACTTTTGAAAAATTTATTTGAAACATTCCTAACTTATTTGAAATGCAATTAAAAATATTCCAGTGACTGAAGCATCTGTCAGTTTTTAAATATAAATAAAGTTGAAAATCTAGTTCATCAGTCACACTAGCTACGCCTCAGGTGTGCAGGGGACACATGTGGCTGCTGTGCTGGGGTGTCTGTGTGTAAACTCACAAGCCTGGCCTTTGAGCGTTCCAGCCTCATCTGCTCCCCACTGTGGTTACTGGGTGTCTTGATTATAACGGATCAGAGAGAACCGTTCAGTCTATCATAGGATGCCTGGGTGGTTTTACTAAGAATATGTGTGGACTAGAGCCGGAAAGTAATCAAGACTTAAGACAGCTCCAGGGACCGGATCCCCCCACCCCTCGTCCCCACCTCCCCCGCCCTTCTTCAGCTGCCTTAACAGGAGTCTCATTGGGTTCTGATGATCTGAGCCAGGTATCCCTAGTATAGCCCCTCTGGCTAGAGAAGTGGAATAGCCAAGTCTGCTAGCTTTTCTTGGGTAGGAGTAGCTAGAGGCAGTACAGCCAGTGGACTTCATGCCTTTTGTTTATGGCCGGACTGGAAGTGGAATTTGTCATGCCTAGAGATTCTCCTAAGGAGGCAATGGTGAAGCCCCGAGACCGATGGCAGTGGCTTCTTGGAATGACAGCCTATTTTAGTTAAGCAGTATGAGCCCTGATCTTTGATCACCATCAACTTGAACTGTAAAACCCTCTTCCAGCTGGCCCCCAGATTCCCAGCATTGGAGTTGCTAAGAGGCATACGTGTTTTGGGTAGTGATACCTGTGATTACTGTAGCTTGAATTTCCTCTTCATTTCAGCTGCAGCCCTCTAAAGCCTTAAGGAACGAGACCTGGGAAGTTTGTGATGGGGAGAAGTTCTGGAATGATGGAACCTTTTAAGAGAACAGGAACTAACATGTCTGTAGTCAGGAGAGAGACAGAATGGGGCTTTAGAAGAGGGGGGAGCCCATCCTTGTGGATTTTCTAGGGTCAGCTCTGCTTTAAAGTAGCCCTCCTCCCACTGAGCCACATGCAGAAACTCTTTTGCCTGCTGAAGGAAGACAGCGTGTTCATTACATAAGCTTGCAGTAATCATCAGGCTGTGTCCTGACTGCGGTATCCATGTTGACGACGTGAAAGAAAGCATTTTTTCCTAACCAGGTGGCAGCCCTTACAAGCATTTGACATTTGGAGTGAAGAGATTCAGCTCTGAATGCCTAGATTTTGCCGCTTGGATACTGTGTGACTCTAGGCAAGTCCCATTGCTTCTCAGACTTTCATGAGTGTACAGGTCACCTGGGGATCTCATTAAAAACCAGCACCTGATGTAGCAGGTCTGGGGCAGGGCTTGAGATGTTGCACTTCTAACAAGCTCCCTGGTGATGCCAAATAGCTAGGACTTAACCTCTGTGCCTCGGTGGCCTTGACTCTGAAAGCTCAGCCGTGGAGTAGGAGATCAACTGTGTGTACATTACACCCATGCACACACATGCTGAGGGTCTCTTGAGAGGGTGTGTGTGAAGTGGTAGAGCCATGACCAGGTCTTTTCTCCTTTCACAAGACTTGAGGTTGGGTGGGACCCTCAAACTTGCTACCTGTCTACAGCTGCCTTAAGCTGTTGCCGGGGTGACTCCTGTCTTGGGAGACTTGTTAGCATTGACTTGTTATGTTACCGATGAGCCATCCAACTTCACAGACTCTGGTTTGACTTCCTGCAGCTCAGGTGGGGTTCCTGGGGTTCAGGCATGGCATTCAGTCGTGGCTCTTTCTCCCCTGCCCGCAGGTGATTGCCTTTATGAAGTCTCCAGTGGGCCAGTACCTGGACAGGCATCCTTTCGTGGCCCTCGCCGTGCTGGTGTTTGTGGCTATGTCGGCCATTCCTGTTGGGTTCTTCCTGCTCATCGTGGTCCTTACCTCCCTGGCTGCTTTTGTGGGAGTCATTTTACTGGAAGGTATATCACGTTCATCTCTTCACCCCCTCGGAAAATGATTCAGTTGGGAGCACAGTATTTATTGGGTACTTGCCACTCTTATCAAATGTTCCTGTTCTTGAAAAGATCAACAGTGGCCAGGGCAGATTTTCAGTAGTTACAAGAGGGACTTTGGTGTCCGGATTAGAATCCCACCTTCCCCAGTGCGATTTTGGACAATTTATTTACCCTCTCTGAACCTCAAACTTCTCATATGTAAACTGAGGAAATAATAATACTGTCCCGAAGTGTTGTGGTAGGGATTGAAGCTTAGAGTCCTATGAAATATTTAGCAGAGCCCGTGGCATAGAGTGACTTGTGCACGAATGGTAACAGAGTCCAATTATTCCACACCTTGTTATTGAACAACTGTTGCATGCCAGGTGTCTCTAGCCACTAATGTTCCCCCTTCTCCACCCTTCCTCCTGAGGTCATGCTGCCAACTGTCACCTTCTCCCTTTGTTGCTAAGGTAAAATTACTGAGAAGGCAGATCTGATTAGCTCAGATTGCCTTTTCGTATCAGATCCAAATCACAAGATGCTGGCTATAGAGCTGGTTGCCATTGGGTCATTGGTTTCCCAGAGCCAAGAGCACCCAGAGTTGTTTCCTGGTGGGAGGAGGAGAAGGTGGGCATCATCGACGGATGAGTTAAATACAGCCTGGCAGAGTAGCT
>PISX010006485.1:7771-56824 GCA_004024625.1 Mellivora capensis
TTCGGATCACTACATTTGTATCTTTAGGGTAAATACCCAGTAGTGCAATTGCTGGGTCATAGGGTAGTTCTATTTTCAACTTTTTGAGGAACCTCCACACTGTTTTCCAGAGCGGTTGCACCAGCTTGCATTCCCACCAACAGTGTAGGAGGGTTCCCCTTTCTCCACATCCTCGCCAGCATCTGTCATTTCCTGACTTTTTAATTTTAGCCATTCTGACTGGTGTGAGGTGACATCTCATTGTGGTTTTAAATTGTATTTCCCTGATGCCGAGTGATGTGGAGCACTTTTTCATGTGTCTGTTGGCCATCTGGATGTCTTCTTTGCAGAAATGTCTGTTCATGTCCACAGATGAATGGATAAAGAAGATGTGGTATATATACACAATGGAATACTATGCAGCCATCAAAAGAAATGAAATCTTGCCATTCGCAACAACGTGGATGGAACTAGAGGGTATCATGCTTAGTGAAATAAGTCAATCAGAGAAAAACAACTATCATATGATATCCCTGATATGAGGAAGTGGAGATGCAACATGGGGGACTAGGGGGGCAGAAAAAGAAGAAAAGAAACAAGATGGGATTGGGAGGGAGACAAAGCATAAGTGACTCTTAATCTCACAAAACAAACTGAGGGTTGCTGGGGGGAGGGGGGAGGGAAAGGTGGGTGGGGTAATGGACATTGGGGAGGGTATGTGCTATGGTTAGTGCTGTGAAGTGTATAAACCTGGCGATTCACAGACATGTACCCCTGGGGGTAAAAATTTGTTTATAAAAAATAAAAATCTAGTTGGCTCATTTAAAAAAAAAAAGAATTTCTGAAAGCAACCATCTAATGCTAA
Source organism: Mellivora capensis (assembly GCA_004024625.1). Taxonomy (NCBI): domain Eukaryota; kingdom Metazoa; phylum Chordata; class Mammalia; order Carnivora; family Mustelidae; genus Mellivora; species Mellivora capensis. The sequence goes on from PISX010006485.1 coordinate 8,616, forward strand.
GTAGATGGGAAAACTTATAACCAGTTTCAAGAAGTAAAATTTCAGTAACTGGATTCATTTGAAAAAGGATACATTGATTTCTGGCAAATGGGCCCTCAGTGAATTTATGGTCAAGAACTGAGCTGCTTCCCACCGTTGTGCTCAGTAGATGAGACACTTGGATACTGTCCTCCTTCCTTTCTCTCTACTTTGGAAATCTTGGGAAGGCCTCTGTTGGCTCATGTTGGGATATTCCATCTCTGTGGCCACAGGTGTGGTTTTAGGATGAGAAGCCCCTCTAAGATCTTGGACCACTGGGGAGCGGAGTTTCTGTGGGAGAGAGGCATGGGGTGGGGACTCTCCCTTTAAGAAGGGTGAGATGCTGGCCAGGGAGAACAGTGGTCCTCTCCAGTTTATTGCTCTTCGACGTGGCCACAGCGAAGGGGACATGGCGCGGGGGTGAGGAGGTCTCAGACCCTCAGAATCAGGGATTGCTTCATGAAAGAAATGTGGTCCCCAGACATTTGGCCTCTGCTGTTTTCCTGCCTGAGATGGCTCTGAAAAACATGTGCTGAACTCCCACTAGAAATGATCATTTGTGTGCTCCTCTTTGCTTCTGAAGTTCACACAAATCCATTTTATGAATTCACCCACATGACTCAGTGGCCAAAATTACTTATGCATAGGTCCCTATGTCTGCTGGAGCTGATGAGCCCAAAACCCCCCGGCATGGAGTCAGAGTGGTGAGGGGAGCGGGCGGTGGGAGACTGATGATAATTAGCCGGGGCTCCCTGTCTGCACGGTGCCTGGGGGAATGTTAAAACAGGGAAAAGAGCCCCGACCTCCGGGCCCCATCAGTGAGCTTTGTTCCTCTCCTCCGCGGTGAGGAGGCACTCTCAGGAGAGTCCGATTTATTTTCCCTGTTGTCTGAGCCAGCTGCTCTGAGAGTAGATGTCCCCATCACGTTTTAAATAGGGAGAAACTGATGATCTACTTTCCGGATGTCATTTCGTATGTGAGCAGTTGCGTTCATGCCAAGTTCCCAGCATTCTAGCTGATCCTGCAGCATGCTTTGCCCTTCGTCCCCCCTAAAATACATGTATAAATTGAGGGTGTTTATATTTATCTAGCCCTGAGCATCGCTCAGACAACAGATCCTAATTTAAGATCTCTAATACCTCATCTTCCAGTGCGATTTGGATGAAAGATGCTTTCCTGGTGGGCTGGGTAAAGTCAAGATGACAGGGGAAAGAGCCATTAGCTCCAATGCTGGTTGTTTTCATTTCTTAAAACAATTCTTGTCAACCAGGGCGAGCCACGATATCAAATGGCGGTTTATGGAGGTGTGGGGGAAGAATCCTCCTTTGTAAGTCAGTGAAATAGATCACTGCTCACTAACAGTGATATTTAGTAAGATTAATTTGAATCGCTTCCTCCTCTGGCTACGTTCCACAACAGTCAGTATTTATCTTTTGAAGGTTTCCCACTCATCCAGAAGAGATGCATTGGACCGAATTAGTTTCACATGCAGAAAGGTAAAAACCGAAATGTAAGTTGGAGCCTAATGACCACGGTTTGAACAACTCCCCGTGCGGCGTTCTGAAGACTACTAAAAAACAAGTAATTTCCGTGGCAGACGGGGCTTGACTCTAATCCCTGAGGATTGTTCCCGAAAGCACGGAGGAGGCTGAGGCGTCTTGCGGGGCTCCTGTGATGTTGTGACATCACCGTGAAGTGATACCCTGGGTGACATAATTTTAACTCGTCTTGGGCATGATTTATAGGAGGAGGGTTAAACGTCTATGCCATAATGAGAACCTTGATGATACTGTGCCCTCTTGAAGTTTAGAAGAATCACCTGTAATCCCTTTTCTGGTGTTCATTCTCGGTGGGAATCGCAGCTTGGTTGGCGCACCGAAGGCGTTTGTGTTGTGTGTGTTGTGCAGATCAGTGACAGGCAATAGGATCCCGGTTTAGTGTCACGGTAGAGAGTTGGGCTCCTGGAAGGACATCAGGCAGTGGTTGTGGATCGCCTGTCGCCATTCCTCTGTCTCTCCTTTTCAAACCACACCCATAGTTTTCTCTGGGAACTTCATTCCTTCTTGTCCATTCTGGGTCCTACTGTTTGGGGGAGGACTGACCTTGCCTTCAGCCCCAGGGGTGCGGGCGTGTTCCTGAGCTCTCCGCAGTGGGCGTGGTTATGGACACGCCCTAACTCAGGAGGGGATGACTTCTGGGGACTCTGGGACAGATGCTTCCCCTTCTCCCAGGATGGCTGTTTGAGAAACACGCTTCTCCTGCTGCATGTGAATCAGCCGGTACTGAGTCCTCCGAGCTCCTGGCGGTCCAGTGGGTGGGACAGCAATGGGACAAAGCAGGTGCAGGAGAAGGGACAGTGGAGGCCACGAGGAGATTCAGTTACATGAGCCAAAATTGTATTCCTTGAGCTTGGAGATGCAGCCTAAGAAGAAAAATCGACCATTGACTATGTTAATGAACAATTAACGTATCATCAATACGGCCCATAGTTGTGAAGCACAGAACTTGAAAATTCCTTTAGAGAGTAATTGTTTTCAAAAAAGAAAGCGAAAAAATTCATCAATATTCTTCTCCTTCTTTTTTTAGATTTATTTATTTATTTGAGGGAGGTGGAGGGGAGAGGCAGAGAGAGAGGGAAGAGAAGCTTCAGCAGACTTCTGCACTGGGTGCAGAGCCCCACCTGGGGCTGAATCCCCATGAGCTGAGCTGAAACCAAGAGTCCGACGCTTAGCCAACTGGGCCACCCTGGCATCCCACCAATATTCTTTTTTAAATAAGGGAATACCCCCCCAAACATCTTAAATTTAAGTATGATACATGAATATGTGAGTTACACACAGTTTCTGGAATGTGCCAATTGGCTGAAATGGATTAAATTTTCTTTTCTTTCTTTCTTTTTTTTTTATTTAAAGAAATATCTGACTTGTAAGTGCCCACATTTTTACAAGCACAGGTATGATGGGGAAACTGAGAGTCTCGATAGCCTTAGTCTTATTTGTCAAACATATCGTGTTGACCCATTTTCTGAGCACTGGGCAGGATTCTTCCTGGACCCCTGGTGCGGCCAACGACTGCTTCTTGCTAATGAATTGTAAGCAGAAGTGACATGTGCCCATTTGGGGGTAAATACTGAATTACCCGTGCGAGGCCTTTTGAGGATCTGTGTCACTGAAACAGGGAAGTGGTGATGTTTGATAGGGTGGCCACGCCGTCAGCCTGGTCCACGGGGAACAGATACGAGAGAGCTTCCCTCCCAACCCAGTGTCCACATAGTTGTTATAAACTACGGAGATTGGGGATTGCTCATTACTTCCACATGACCTACCCCATCTGAATCAATCCAACATTGCGCTCGGGTTATGGAGAGACTAACGCTAAATTCCCCGTCCTCTGTCAGAGGAACTCGGCAAAACCTCACAAGCATTTCGATGGAACGGCAGGTTGGGTGTTTATTTTCCTGAACTAGGTTTTGGCATTGAAGAGACAAGCTATGTCCCTGGTTTCTTCATATAGTGTCGAGCCCAGGGGTAACTCCCAGAGGCTCCATAGAGCACCAGCAGAGAAGGAGGAAGGGACACACAGAAAATGTCATACAGGTTGAGTGTAGATGCTTTTTTTTTTTTTTTGTGGGAGAGAAGAAAATTAGAAAGAAAAGGAAGGGAGATTTTATAATGTTGCAGGATGCAAATTAGATCAGCACAAATGTTCCTCGAGTGGTACAAACAGGTAGGACTACTCTTGGTTACCCTTCAGTGCTATGGTTTGGTTTTGTTTAAGACGAAGACACAAAAAAGTTCTGTTTGAAACTTGGTTGAACAGCTGGTCCATACAGGCTCCTAACCTTTAAGAGGGCTGTGCGCGTGTGATGGGAAGAACAGGATTTGCTTGGGGTGAAGGCTGGATTGAAATTTTCAGCAGTATTGATTAACTTTCAGGCCTTTCTACTTGTGGGGGAAAAAAATGGGCACACAATAAGTGTTCTAATTTTCATTTAGCAAAGTTTGGGGATGTTTATGACATGACTCAGAACTTTCTCTCCCAGGCCTTTCCCCAAGAGAAATGAGCACGTACGTTCACAGAAAAACTTGTGCTCACGTGTTCATAACAGCATTATTCATAATATTCAAAGAGTGTGAATGGTCCACATGTCCATCAGCTGATGGATAGATAAAGTGTGATATAGCCATCCAATGGAATACTATTTAGCGACAAAAAGGAACCAAATATTAATACCTATTACATTTTTGAGGATGAACCCCCAAAACACTTGCCATGTGAAAGTAGACAGAGACATAAAAGACCGGACATTGTATGACTCCATCTATATGAAATGTCCAGGAAGGGAAAATCTATAAAGACAGAGTAGATTTGCAGGATGTTGCTTGGGGCTAGAGATGTGTGTGGGCTAACTTACATGGGCATGTGGGACCTTTCTAGGGACCCTCAGAGAATGTTCTAAACCTGGAATCTGGTAATGGCTGCACAAATCTGTCAGGCTACTAACGTGACTGAGTTGGCCATCTAAGACAAGTACATTTTATGGTTTGAAGGTGATACCTCAGTAAAGCTGCTGCAAAAGTTTTAGGAGCTCATCATGGAATATATTGTTTCTCTTCATAAAGTCTAAATAATTGAGAATCCAGGATCTTCCCCAGTACCTGGCATGTATCAGTGCCTGATAAATACATGATAATTGCATCGAAGTTGTATGCCCTCCCAAGGCTGCAGAGGCTAACTCCCAAGGCCACGGGACTTTGGAGAATCAGCTGGAGAGGAAGGGGGGCAAAGTGTCTGACTTTCTCTTCCTGAAGTTTCTACATCTGCTTAGCCAACTGTGATCATCACTGATAAAATCCACATGGTTAGAGTGAACATATGCCGTTTTAGCCACACGGCATCTATGACCGGGGCACTTGGCTGCAGTATCTGAAATGTATCCTAAGGCAACACCCTTTCCTCTGCTCAGGCCACTTGGTTTGAGTGAGGCTGACTCCACCTCCCGTGTCCGGGGCAGGCAGAAGGGCCAGCACGTCATTCACTGAGTCCCGTCCCCCCGGAGCACAGCGATCTGTCTGGGATGGGCATGACCCTTGATGGTTCTTTGAGAGTCAGACTCTAGACTGTTGTTCACATCTCAGGGATAAAGGCTCTTTCCTCGTGGATAGGGACCACTGAAGACCTAGTCCTTAGAGCTCTTGGCAGGTGTTTTTCATCCTGAAAGCTTGAGAGTGAAGGCAACCTGGAGGGGAGCACAGTCACGAGGTGGAGAGAGACAGATCCTGGTGGCTTTCTTTGAGCTCCTGGGCGCAGCCTTCCCCTTTCCCGGGTGCTCCACAAGCCAATGACCAGGCTTTGTTCTGGGGTCAGTCTGGATTGTGTTTTCAGTGAATTGTCATCAGATCCCTGAAACACAGATGCTTCTTACTTCTTGGGGGGAAGGACACGACTGGGTTGGAAAAGCCCCAGAATGTACGTGTCCTTCCATTTTTAGATGTGCGCACCCAGCAGGGCACAGGGAGGAACGAATGAGGTCAAAGCTGAAATCCTCAGTGTTCTGAAGCCAGAACTGGGGCAGGTCACCCACTAGCATTTATTAGTATTGATGATAGTAATTACGACCACCATTCACCGGGTGCTTAGTCCGAACTGTGGAAAGCGCTCCGGGCACACACGTGGTTTTCTATGTTTGCTTGCTTCCTTTCATTCAGTCGTCCCCGCATGTTTGTGAGTTAGCGTTACTGTTGTGCCCATTTTCCTCAGGAAGAAACTGAGGCTCACTTGCTGAGTGTAATAACAGACAACACTCAGCTGGTCCCTGCTAAGTACCAGGCAAAGTTTTGAACATGTGTTTCGACTCATTTGATCTTTACAACCGTCCTAGAAGGCAGGGACTGGTATTCTCCCCCTGGACCAGATGAAGAACTTGAGGTCCCAATCAGGGCCATAAACTGCTCAGGGTGGCAGAGAGAGAAGTCCAAGACCAGGGAAGGATCTGACTTAAAAACTCATGGTTATAGGGGCGCCTGGGTGGCTCAGTTGGTTAAGCCTCTACCTTCAGCTCTGGTCATGATCCCAGGGTCCTGGGACGGAGTCCCACATTGGGCTCCCTGCTCAACAGACTGTCTGCCTCTCCCTCTCCCTCGGCCCTCCGCCCCTCCCTGCTGCTCATGCTCTCTCTCTCTCTCTCTAATAAATATATAAAAATCTTAAAAAAAAAACCCAACACAACAAAACTCCTTGTGCTTATAAATCTTAGACTCTACTGCCATTAAAAAAATAAAGTTTTTACTTTTGGAATAAGTTTAGATTTATTGAAAACTTACAAAAATAACACAGTTCCTGAATGCCCGTCACCCAGTTTCCTCTAACGTTACCGTGTCTCGTGACCATGGCTCATTTGTTAAAACTCAGGTATCGGTGTTGGTGTACTACCTTCAGCTAAGCTCCTCACTCTGTTTTCATTTTGCTAGCCTTTCTGCCTCTTTTTTTTTTCCTGTTCCAGGATCCCATCCAGGATACCTCATGACATTTAGTTCTGCTATATTTTAAAGAATTCTTTTCATGTTGGGATCTTTGGAATTAATAAATGTAGTGCTTACGCTTGGTCTTTTCCTGGTTGGGAGAACAGGAAATGATTTTTGTTTTTTAAACTCTCAAGTGTCAGAATGTTAAATACTAGGAATTAAGATCTGGAGTTTGCGCTATTACCAGACAACACAAGTAACTATTAGCCGATGTAGTTTTTGAATAGTTTTTAAACCGTCTATATTTACTCTGTTCATTAGTTCCCACCGAAGCCTCTTTAGTTTTAACGCACTTGTTGTTAAATTTCACCAAAAGATCCTTTCCTTGGACCTGAATGTGACCCAACATGGGCTCTAAGAACTTGATTCCTCTGAATGTTGTCAGTGACAATGTTGTCACCTGTCTCGTGTCCCAGAGCCAACCCCAGGTGTGGTGAATCAATTTTCAAGAAGTGTAGGCCTGGAACCTGCATTTTAAGCTCTTTGTGCGACCCGATCCCTGCAGGTGTTCGAGAACCACTGGTCCGGGACCTCACATGGGCTGGAGATGTTCTAGAACAAGAGTCTCAAACGAACACATGATAAACACATGGCCTAACGCCATTGCTGTGGTCAGTCCTGTTTTCCTTTATTCTTTATTTCTTCATTCTTAATTTCTTTATTCATTTAGGAAAACCACGTTCTATTCAGGCAACTGAAACTTACACTGGGTGGGTAATGGGGAGGGCAGCAGAAAGAGGATTTTAGGAGTTGCTGGCTGCCTGAGCTTGAGATGTGGGGTCCAAGTCTGCTTTCCCTGGAGTCCCTCTGAGGTTCTCCGGCCCCCACTGGGTGCCAGTATCTCACCACTGTGGGTGAGCTGCCCCCTGTGTGTGTCCGCCACGACATGTGGGGCTCAGCCCGTGAAGCCGTCTAGCTCAATACCGCACAAACAATAAGCCGGCTCCGACTTCCCCAGAGACGGTGAAACTTCATCCTTTGTGGGTGACCCAAGGGATTTTTCAAGAGTGATTATAACCGCAGAAGACTTTAGAATCTGATTCATGAAGAAGAAATAAATCCACTGTACTTGAAACAAATATCCTCTGTGAAGTCTAGCATTTCATCTTTGGCATTCACATACCTGTACATGGATCACTTGTAAGTGATAGATATAGAGGACACCTAAGAATTAGTACCTTATCAGATCCTGGGGGCAATCTTGAGATCAGTGTACTTTACTTTATTATCCCCAGTTTGCAGGTGTGGATCTTGAGCTCAGGGAAGCCAAGAGCCTTGCTGATGCTCACCTGGCTACCTGGCTGGTGGGCCCTGGAGGTTTCGTGTGGGGGCTGCAGGAATGGGACATGGAGCCAGAACCAGGTGTGCCTGCTCCAGAGTCTGTGTGAGCTACGGCCCGGCTCGGAGAGGGTGCCATCACTAGTGTGTGGACCAGCAAATGCCAGCGGAGATCACGCATTGGAACCCATAGCATCTATCCCCTTGCCGGTTCCATGGGATTGCGTGTTGGTGCCAACATTCCAGACGTGGCAAGTCAACAGAAAGACGGATCAGGTAGCCCTTCCCAAGCAAGGGCAGACCCGCTGAAAGTGGGAAAGTGGAATTCCCCATGGCTGGTAGCTGCTGATGATTCGAATGAGGCTAAGGCTGCTCCCGGGGTACCCGCGCTTGAAAAGAACATGACAAGAGCTGAACGCGACAAGGAGGTTGCGGGGAAGACCAAGGCAGCAGCTCAAGGCAAACCCGACTAGCCTCGCTAGGACCTCGCCGCATGCCTCCCGGCCTCTCACTGCATGCCCAGGTTGCTCGGGGCAGCCCTCACAGGTGTGCGGTTCTTCCAGAAGGACCTGATTGGTTCTTCCAGAAGGACCTGGTTTTTGTTTTGCATGCGAAGAGCTATCCTTCTCCATGAAATGCAAACAAGTCTTGTTTGTATTTTAGCTAATCCTCCTTCCTTCTTTAAAGTAAGAAGAGGGGCGCCTGGGTGGCTCAGTGGGTTAAAGCCTCTGCCTTCAGCTCGGGTCATGATCTCAGGGTCCTGGGATCGAGCCCCGCATTGGGCTCTCTGCTCAGCAGGGAGCCTGCTTCTCTGCCTACTTGTGGTCTCTGTCTGTCAAATAATTAGATGAAATCTTAAAAAAAATAAAAAAATAAAGACGTGAGAAGATACTGCCATGCACATTAAATAAAATATCCGTGGCTATCTAAACAAGACCATAGTGAGTTCCGGGTTGAGGCGGGAGCACACCATGGGCAAGACAAATGCACGTGTCTCCTGGGTTCTCCCTTCCCTCGGTTGATTTACATGGACTGCAGGTCACATTTTATCCTGACGGCCCTTGCTCTTCTGAGTTCCAGGTGCCCGAGACACAGTAATGGATGGTGCCTTTCCCTGTGAGCCTGGCCCCTCGCTGTACCAAGTACCATTACCGTAAGAAGTGGCATCGTTCATCTCTCTCTCAGGAAGCTTGTTGAAAAGCAACCGGTAATATTTTCTAATACGTTGAGCCCCGCTCAGCACAACCCCTTCTTGAGGGGATCTTCCTTGACACCTTTGAATGAATTTATGAGCAGGCAAAGTATTTTAATATCCTGATGAAAAATAAAACTGTAAACAATGTTTCATTACCACCAAAAGGATATAAAACAATAAATGGGTGGAAATAATTATCATTAGGTTTGTGAGAGACATTTGATGTCTTTTTAAAATAATCTTTTTTCAGAAACTGTAATTATAATATGTTCCTTATAGACAATTCAGAAAATGCAGAGAAGTGTTTTTTTTTTTCTTGCCTTTTTTTTTTTTTTTTTGGTAAGAATGAGAGAGAGAGAGAGAAAGAGAGTGGGGAGTGTTAGGGGGTAGAGAGAGAGGGAGAGAAAGAATCTTAAGCAGGCTACACATCCAGGACTGAGCCTGACATGGGGCCCGATCTCATGACCTAAGCCAAAATCAGGAGTTGGATGCTTAACTGACTGAGCCACCCAGGCACCCCAGAAAATATAGAAAAGTTTACAAAAGAAAACATTTTGCCACAGAGCTGGCCACATAGAAACATTTTGCTGATGTTTTCATGGATTTTTATTCCTAGGTGGACATGGTCTTTTTTTAAAAATTCAATTAGCCAACAATTAGCCAACATATCATTAGGCTCAGATGTAGTGTTCAACAATTCATCAGTTGCATGTAACCCCCAATGCTCACCACATCCCAGTGACCCCATCCCCCCACCCACCTCCTCTCCTGCCACCCTCAATTTGTGTCCTGGAGTAAGAGTCTCTCATGGGTTCCCTCCCTCTCTCATGACTTCCCGTCCAGTTTTCCCTCCCTTCCCCTATGGTCCTCTGCACTGTTTCCTATATTCCACGTATGAGTGAAACCATATGCTAATTTTCTTTTTCTAATTGTCTTATTTCACTCAGTATTATCCCCTCCGGTTCCATCCATGTTGATGCAAATGGTAAATATTCACCCTTTCTGCTGGCTGAATAATATTCCGTTTTTTTCCCAAAGATTTAATTGCTTGCAATCAGAACGCTCTTCACGTTTTTTAAAAACAAGCCAGATTTTGGCTCCCCCACTCAGGCACTCAGCTGGATGGCTGAGCCATGATTCCGTATGACACCATGAGGTCAGCCTCATTGGTGGGAGCCTTTCCTTCTCTTTGCATTGAGGCTGCACACGGAAGGAGCGGGGACACTAGGGAACTGTCGGTGGTGGCACGTGACAACGGCACCAGCATCAGCACCAGCTGGAGCAGCATGGCATTTCCAGGAAGATGAGGGACACTCTGGAGGGGATGGTGGTGCTGGAGCTCAGTGCCATCTGCCTCTGCCTTGGGGTCTGTGGCCACACCAGAGAATGAAGTCGACAGGACAGGATCACAGGAGAAAAGCAGGCATATTTACTTAATAGAACTTTTCCATGTCACAGGAGCCCTCATAAGGAAATGAAGACCCAAAGAAGCAGTTAGAATTGAGTACTTACACATTGAATCGGACAAAGTAGTAAATTACGAAAACCTGACAAGACAAAGGGACCTGGGCTAGGACAGTTAATGGTGGAAAAAGAACCAGGAAGAGAAGGGTTAGTTTTTTCTTGGTTAGATTTTCTTGGCCTTGACTCCTCATCTCTGCTGATAAGAATGTTATTTTTCTGGGCACCTGGTTGGCTCAGTCAGTTAAGCACCTGCCTTCAGCTTGGATGGTGATCTCAGGGTGTTGGGATCAAGTCCCCATGTGGGCTCCCCACTTGGCGGGGAGTCTGCTTCTCTCTCTGCTCTTCCCCCTGCCTATATTCTCTCTCTGTCTCAATCTCTCTCTCAAATAAATAAGTAAAACATCTTTAAAAAAATGTTACTTTCCTCCTGGTAGAGGGAGGATATTGGGGTTTTGCATGCCGTGTTCAGTGGTGGGGTCAAGAGTGCCCTTCTTGCACCTCCTGGATGTTTTCAGTGCCTTTAGCTCAAAATAATCTTTATGCCGAAGTGGCATATTTTGGGGTGCCATATTCTGCCCCCCTTCACCACTTTTGGCATTTGGTGCAGGGACTGACTCACTGCGTGGCAGGATTTTGCTGTGCTTCTCACTAATGTCCCTCCCCCTTTTGCCTTAGCATGTACTGTTGTAACAGAATACCAAGGCCTGGGGAGGTGGGGGGGCTTCCCCGGCGAACACTGATGTCTCACAGTTTTGGAGGCTTGGAAGTCCCAGAGGCAGGTGCTGGCAGATTTGATGTCTGCGGAGAGCTCGCTCCCTGGTTCATAGATGGCGGTCTTCTTGCCATGTCCTTACGTGGTGGAGGGGGTGAGGGAGATCTCTGCGGTTTCTCCTTAAGGGCTCTCGTTCCATCCCTGAGGACTCTGCCCTCATGACCTAATCGCCTCCCCAAGGCCCACCTCCTAACACCATCACTTTGGGAATTAGGTTCCAACAGATGAATCTGGGGGGACCCGCACCCTCAGTCTATAGCACCTTGGTTCTGGCTGTTTTCTAAACCTAATTCCAGGAGCCCTTCTAAAAATTTCCTGAGCTTCTCAGTAGCCTATAAGAGAATTTTTTTCTTCCCTAAATCAGCCTGGCAATTTCTGTTGCTTGCAACCAAAAACCCCGATCAATGCATTCCAGTTTCTTATATTGGCATCTAACTGAGTTGTTTGTTTGCATGTTTTAACTAGAATATAGCAAGCGTTTATTTGATCTGTTTGGTAACCCAACCCCAGATCAGATGCTTTGATCTTCTCATACCAGGTGTTTCGTGTTCAATGAATGTAGTGCCCCCCCATGAGATCTTTTGAAAAGTGAATTCATCGTCATCTAAAGAAAAAGGCCTCTGAATTCCTCCCCTCCTTCTTTTAGGGCATCTGAGATCGATCCCCCTTTTGATGATTTGAAGCATCTTTTCACAGATCTGAATATTTTTATCTGGTGGCACTTGCCTCGTGGCTGCTTGTGGTCTTTTACTCTCCACTTAATGTATTCTGCTGCTTTCAGGTTGTCAGATTTAGCAAATAAAAATTTAGGAAGTCTGAATTTCAGATAAACAATAAATCATGTTTCAAATACATAGGTCTTGAATACTGTAGGGGACATGGTCAGGCTGTTTTACCTGGCAGCCCTACGCTGACTCATGGCCTGTGGTCGCTTCTTAAGGTGGACTGTGTCACGGAGGAGCTGCACGGGGACTGCCTCCGCCAACGAGCAACATGCAGAACTCCTATATTTTTGAAACTGAGTCACACTTTCTCTCCCAAGTTGATGCGATCTGCGCAGTCCATGGTAGAAATTCCTTAAAGTTTCCGGCACATGGATGCTATCCTTTCTGTTTGCTAAGGCTGCTGATAGGGGACCGTGTTCCCATTTTTAAAAGTTCTTTTGGCCATTTTTATTGCATCATGGAGAGATCTGTGGTCACGGTGCCCTAGTACTTGGAAGTCTAAGTTATTTAATACTTACATATTTCATAAAAACATGATACACTTATATAACACACACATATGTGGGCCGACTTTTCATTGAATCTGCAGGAATTTACATGGTGGGTGTTCCCTCCCTGCCTTTTATTAGAAGTCTGGAGGCTCCCGCCTTGGATTTTAAGCAGCCTGACTCTATCCGCAGTGCCTTGGGTTTCAAATCCAGCTCCCAAGTCATCCAGCTACCTGATTCCTTCACCCACACATCCTCCCCCACACAATTTAAGCATAAACACAAACAAAACCCCGGTGACATTGTTTTTGCCAATCTTCCAACAGTGCCAAAAATAAATGAGAGAAAAAAAAAAAAAACCAACCTCAATTTGGAAGTGCTCAGTAATTTCCCTTGATTTACAAAATTAAGTAAAAGCCATGTTCTTTGGAAAGTTTGACACTAATTTCTGTTTTTTGTTTTTTAACATATTCTGCCCTTCTAAGAGGAAAAAAAAATATGGCTCAAAGTAACTCTTACAGATAGATCGAACACATTTTTTGTTTATTACAGAAAAAAAAATCAATAAACTTTCTCTTCTTCAGAATTCATTCGTGTCATTTGAAAAACTTACACATACTAAGCAGAAATTCCAAAAGCCTTCACGTTATTGGGTGACTCTCAGACCCAGGGGAGAACATTTCTTTCTTTCTTTCTTAGAAGTGCTGCCTGAGGGCTTTCAAGGGAGATACTAGAAGGTTTGAAGAGCTATTTGTGTTTGATTATTTCTGAGTACTTTGTTTGGGTGGAGAGGGAAAGAACTCAGTCTAGGGAGGATAAACCATTATTTTTGTCATTAAAAAGAAAAAAAATCTATATATATTCCCAGTAAAGCAAGTAGAGGTGAAAAATGCTGAAGCTGTTTAAATATTCAAATCCAGGAAGATTTAGTCACAGTTGTTCTACAACAAATCTGTAGGGACAGCCATTTTTAAGATGTACATTGATAACAGGTTAAAGACAAGAGTTAAGAGGTGAACATGGTCCGGTCCCTGCTCCCCCGGCCCCCAGAGCACAGTAGGGGTTGAAGACAGCTGCTGCCAGCCTCCTAGTCAATATCCATGCTGGTTTTCCTACTAAAAGAATGAGTTTGTTTGGGGTAGCAATGTGTCCAGGAAAAAAAAAAAAGTACTTTTCCAGACTCCCTTGCAGCTAGGAGAAAGAGGCGAGAAAACTGTCAACAATAAGATGGCAGCAGAATTCCCGGGGGGGTGTGTGTGTGTGTGTCTTTCTTCCCAATGGAAAATGCAAACTCATGAGAACGTTTCTCTTGTCCTTAGCTTTTCCCTCAATCCAAAGATACTTGGTGACGGGGCAGCAAGGTGGATGCTAGAGCAAAAAGAAGGAACTGGGTTCCTCCTAGATTGACACCAGCCCTGGCTGTCTTCCTGCAATCCCCTATTTCTTGAAGCCATCTTTACTCGGGGGTTCCAGTCTCTTTAAATCTCTGATCTGCTCTGAGTCACTTTGACTTTCCCTGCTGCCCCCCACCAGCCAGAGCAAATGCGCTGCTTGTGAGGAGCTCTGGCCCATTGGACCCCTCTGTCCCACTCAGTCACCGGAGTGACATTTGTGTTCCCTGCTTCTGTCCACACTCAGGGAGCAGGGATGACGCAAGGTTGAGGGGAATAGGGAGGGGGGGTATCATTTTTTGAGTTCTGCTTATTGCTTCCGCTCTGAGGGGGAGAAAAAAAACCACTGCCAGTTAGACTATGGAACAATGTACTTTTTAAAATGATCGATTTTATGACATACCCCCATTTCAGAGATATTAAAATGTGAAAAATATGTATTTTAATATCAGTGAAATATATCCTTTGCAGTTTATGACCCATATTATTGATATGTGAATAATTCACAGTAAGGAAACCAAGGCTCAGAAAGTAACCTATCTAAAGACAAAAAGCTGATCAGAATTTGGCCCCAGCTCCTAATGCTGAAGGCTTGTCGTATGGTTTTTATACCAGACTGCTTGTCTGCAAAAGCGGATGCAGGGTGGGATCTCTATACCACAGAGTGTGGTGTGGCAGCCTGTCCCTTCTCCTGGGTCTTGCCTTTCCCTCCTTTCTTGTCACCTAATGCTTCTCTCTCTGCAAGAGGGGTATCGGCACAGAAGCCCCTCCTGCACTAAAATTCCCAGGGACAAGCCAGCAGAGTAGCGCCTGTACAACATTCAGGGGCATGATCAGCCTGGCCCCGAGAGCCATCAGGGATGCTGCAGCCCAGCCCAGTCTGTGGTCAGATGGGAAAATGGGTAGAAAGGCTGATGAGAGCACTGCACATATCATGAGAGTGCAACTCTCCTGGAGAATAAGCTAGAAACACGTGGTAAAATCCTGACAATGTGCATGTGTCTTACACAACAAGCCCTCTTTAAGAGTGAGTATTGTGGAGGGCACGCATTGCATGGAGCACTGGGTGTGGTGTAAAACTATGAACTCTGTTACACTGAAAAGAAATAAAAAAAAAATAAAAATAAAAGGGAAAAAAAAAAAGAGTGAAATCTTGAAAAGAAAGAAAACATCATCATTACAGGTAAGATAAAGGAGAAAGAGATGCTCACCACAGTGTTATTTGTGATATTAAAAAGCCCGGAACCGGTCGCTAGGCGCTATCGTAGAGTGAAGTAAATCATGCTGCAAATATTAAAATGATGCTGTAGAATATTGTCTGTAGCAGTGGGGAGATGTTTTAATATGTCATTAAACTTAAAAATCCTGTTACAGAATAGCTTGTGCAGTACGAGGCCGCGCATGCATTACAAGGTCAATGACACAGTTAAGAGTGTAGCTCTGGAGTCTGGCTGCCTGTGTTTGAACTGATTTCTGTCACTTACTAGCAGAGTAAGTTAATTGGGCAAATGACCTCATTGTGCAGTGGTATTTCTTGCACCTGATGTCACAGAGTCATTCTTATCTGTTAACCCACAGGGGTAATCACAGTCATAGTGACATATCACAACAGTAGCTGACAATCTGACTCTTTAAGGTGTGAGGCACTGCTTTCCTTTTTTTAGGATTTATTTATGAGAGAGAGCTCGTGCACAGGCATTAGGGGGCACGGGGTGGGGCAGAGGGAGAGAATCCTTAAGCTGACTCCCTGCAGAGCGTGGAGTCGTGGATCTGTGAGATCACGACCTGAGCTGAAACCAAGAGCCGGACGCTCAACCAACTGGGCCACCCAGGTGCCCCATGAGGCACTGCTTTAAACACATTATAGGGTGCTCTTCCTTTGCTTTCTAGCTCCTGTCTCAAATTGCAGTTCTATACCCATCTGTGTGTTTGTTTGTTGCCACCCTGGACTGGGAGTTTCACATGGTAATGTTTCTCTTGTTCAGCCTTTTTATTAACTCAGTGGGTAATATACTTTGTATCTAACTGGCACGTTGGATGGATGGATGGAGGGGTGGGTGGTGCATGCTATAGCTCAACTCTGGTTTCTTGAAAGGGATTTATACCCCTATGTTAATCTGTTCAGGCTGCTATAATAAAAATGCCATAGATTTGGGAGGCTTGAACAACAAACATTGATTGCTCACAGTTCTGGAGGCTAGGACGTCCAAGAGCGAGGTGCTGGCAGATTTAGTGTCTGATGCGAGCCCGCTTCGTGGTTCATAGCCACCCACTCATCCCGCTGTATCCTCACAGCAAACCTCCATCCTCATAACCTTACCACCTCCCCAAACCCCACTTGGCAGTACTATCACTTTGGGGGGTAGGATTCCAACACATGGATTTGGGGGGAGGCAAGCATTCAGTTCGTAACAACTCCCTTCCTATAGAAGCATGTGTGTATGACAAATCCACACCCAAAGCATTCCTTACATTTTTATGTGAACCTCTGTGTACACCTGTCATTGCCAGTAATTTATGATCCGCTCGATGCCTGGGCTCCTCTGTTGTTTAGCTCTGCTCCCTTTTTCCACTCTTAGTACAGTCTCTTACGGTAGTAAATGTGCAGCATATGTTTGCTGTACTGGGACGGGGGTCTGCTAGTTGACTGGGATAACTAATTTGATAAGCGGATTGTTGTTAATGAATAGAAACAATGTAATGTGTCATTTTTCCCAGTTAACATGTTTGCATTTATACTGGATTCTTCTGTCATTAGAAAAATCTCCAGGGAGGGGCACCTGGGTGGTTCAGTCCAGGAAGCATCTGACTCTTTGATCTCAGCTCAGGTCTTGATCTCAGGGTGGTGAGTTCAAGCCCCATGTTGGACGCCATGCTGGCCGTGGAGCCTACTTGAAAAAAAAAAAAAAGGAAAAAAGAAAAGAAAAATGTCAGGGGATTTGAATGATGGGCATGTGGAGTATTGAGCTAGATTACAGAATTTTTGAGATAGGTGTCTTTGGTAGCCTTTACGTCCTATGATGTAGGAAATGTCTGTCTAGGCATGAACCTTGGCCTAAATATGCAAATGAGAAATAATGAAGGCTGCTGTTGGCTGAGCATTTACTGTGTACTGGGCACCTTGCTAAGCATTTCATAAATGCACTAGCTCCCTTTGATTAATCCTTACAATACTCCCATAAAAACAGGATCATTATCCCACCCCACCCCACCCTTTTTTTTTTTTTTTTTTTACTGAGGAGGGAATCAAGGCAGAGAAAATAGGTAATTCCACCAAGGTCACACTCAGCTAATAAGGGACACAGTTGGTGTTTGAATCCAGTCTGTCTAATTTGACATCCTCTTAAGTGGTCCCTGTGCTTACTGCCTCCCAGCAGATTGTAGGGTTGTGCTGCCGTGTTCTATGGTTATGCAGTTGGATGGCAACATGGTGCCATTCGAGGAGGGAAGATAATACAAGGCTGACACGGAGCTGGCTGCACCCAAGCAGAGCGTTAATGCCTACCCAATGGGGGGACTTACTGGCAAAGAGCCAATGGAGGGAGGCACTGGAGTCAGCTGGGGGCCAAGTGGAACATCACCAACACAGAGCAAAGGCAGGATGGGGCAGAGTTAGAATGTTTGTGCTGATGGAAGAAATGGAAGGGGTTTTTAAATTTTAATTTAATTTAATTTTTTTCTGGATGGGTTGGAGTAAATGCAGGGACCCCATTGCCCTCTCCCTCTGCAGCCTGGCCTTATGTTTAGATGGCGGGGTACTTTGAAGGTTAACTTTTCCATCTTCAACCTGATTTTCCGGTTTAGACAAAGCTTTTAAAAATAGAAGAGTGGGGCATTTCTTCTCCAGTTCTTGAAAGTAAATAATTAAAAGCATTAGGCAGTGTTTGTCCTTGGCATTCAAGGAAAGCTGTGAAGAGGGTGAGTCTGGAAATAAAGAATTTGTCTTAAACACTGAATATTTAAATGTTTAATTCTCTAAAGTGATGGATTTGTTTTAGTGACAGAATATTATACTACAGTTCTCGGCTGAACTTGCTGTCATTGTTGCATTCATAAATTAATTTATTATTTGGAGTGGTTTGAAAATAAGCTAAAATGCCAACTAGCCACACAGGGAAGGAGTGATGGTTTGGGACATATGTTGACAAATGTTTGCCCAAGGCAATGCCATTCTTGAAAGGAAGTTACCCTTTAATTAAAAGCTATGCCTTTTATATCCCAACATTTGATTGTTTGTCTTTAATGAAAGTTTAGATAAAGGAGTTTGTTAATTATATTTCTGTCTCCCAAAGTGGTCCTTTTCCATTTGCTTTTGTTATCATGGCTTTTTCCAATTTCACTTAACTAATGAGGATATATCAACTATTCCAAGTTATAGTAGCAAACACTTAATAATTACTAAAAACAGTTTACTAATTAATAAAACTGTCCGACCTCAGAACCGTGTTTTGAAATTATATGCATTGTTGAACCCCATTAGTGCTATTCATTTTGATTTCAGATAAGTAGAAAAGATAATTTTTTCATTCAAAAGAGGTTCACTTTCAGTAGGGTACTAAATGTTTGACAAGTAAAATGTAAAATAGCATAGTATCATATGCAAAAAACATGGGCATTTCAGATGTTTCTTTTAAAAACACATAGGACTGGGCACCTAGGTGGCTCAGTTGGTTAAGTGACTGCCTTCGGCTCAAGTCATGGTCCTGGGATCGAGTTCCACATTGGGTTCCCTGCTCCGTGGGAAGCCTGCTTCTCCCTTCCCTCAGCTGCTCCCCCTGCTTGTGCTTGCTCTGTCTGTCAAATAAACAAATAAAATCTTTAAAAAAATGAATATATGTGTTATATAAAACACAAGAGAATATTTAAATTAATATACAGAAAAATACCAAAAAAGAAAAATTCAAAAATTTCATCTGTAAAGACATGTCTCAACTACAACTGTTTTTACATATTTAAGTCTACTTTTTTCATATGTATACTTGGTGTCTAGATACACATATATTTATATGATCAGATATATTAGTGGAGATCATACTATATATGCATTCATAAAATATATTTATATATTATATAATCAATTTTGGCTTTTGCTAGTTCTTTCCTGTTTGCTTTTTTTCCCCCTAACCTTTTAATCTACCATGACTAATTCTACCAGAGACGATTCTTTGGTGGCAAGCAACGAAAACCTATTTCTACTAATGTAATCCAACAGGGAATTTATTTGAAGGGTTGTCGAATGTTCAACGGGTTGAGGAACTAGATTTAGAAAGGAGAGGAGTTTAGAAAGTTCCAGAAGGTGTCCAGAAGGGCAGAAACAGCTGCCCCTTCTGCAGTCAAAGAACTCCAGTGAACTTCAGTCTTTTTTGTCACTGATGAGAAAAATTCCAGGGAAAGTGTGCCCCATTGGCTAGATTTAGATGATGAGTCTTTCCTTCAGCTGGAAGTGGGAAGGTTCTAGAGACACTGATCAACAGTTCAAATAGACAGTGTCCAAAAGAAAAATGAGACTCTCCTTTAGAGGAATTCAAGATCAATCACCAACGGCCAATGATCTAATCAATTGTGCTCACATAATAAAATTGTCATTAAAAAACTGTAAAAGACTGGGTTTAGGGAATTTCTGGGTTGGTGAACACATCAAGGTGCTTGGAGGGTGGTGTGCCCAGAGAGGGCATGTAAGCCTCGCACACCTTCCCCCATACCTTGCCCTAGATATTGTTTCCATTTGTCTGTTCTTGAGTTGTATCCTGCGTAATAAACCCATACTTGTAAAGTGAAAAAACAAAACAAAACCAAGAGTTTTTTCTGAAGGAAGATGGAGTGGATATGATGCCTAAACACACCAAATATTTACCACCATGATTTTATAACTTTTTTTTGGTCATTTTGATATTTTCAATGAGATTTTGAACTTCTTTATGATAGTGATTCTCAACCTGAGGTGGTTTGATGCCCCAGGGAACATTTGGCAAAGTATGAAGACATTTTTGGTTGTCCAGCTGGGGGCACTACCACTGGCATCTTGTGAGTAGAGACCAAGGTTGCTGCTGAGCATCTCACCATGCTCTTGCCCACGGTGAAGCATGATCTGGTCTTAAATGTCAACAGTCTTGACGTTGAGAAACCTTAGTCTAAGTCAGGGTTTGTATTTTACTCTTCTTCAATCCCTGTCTGTCCTAGGAGACAATTAAGCAGAGCGGACCTTCTGGCACTTTTCCATTCCCATCTTTACCTCCAAGGAAGAGAAATACATCAACAGATATATCATCACATATGTAACCTGGAATTCTTTTGTTATTCTTTATTTAAACTCCACGTAGTTAACATATATTGTACTATTAGTTCCAGGGGTAGAATTTGGTGATTCATCAGTTGCATATAACACTCAGTGCTCATTCCATCAAGTACCCTCCTTAATGTCCATTACCTAGTTACTCTTCCCCTCCCCCTCCCATCCCCTCCAGTAACCCTCACTCTGTTTCCTAGATTTCAGAGTCTCTTTTGGTTTGCCTCCCTCTCTATTTTCATCTTATCTTATTTTTCCTTCCCTTCCCCTATGTTCATCTGTTTAGTTTCTTAAATTCCACATGTGAGTGAAATCATATGGTATTTTTCTTTCTCTGACTGACTTATTTCACTTAGTATATAATACTCTTTAGTTCCAGCAACATCATTGCATATGGCAAGATTTCATTCTTTTTGATGGCTGAGTAATATATATATATGTATTATATATATAATATATATTATATACCACACCTTCTTTATCCATTCATCTATCAATGAACATCTGTGTTCTTTCCATATTTTGGCAATTGTGGACATTGCTTCCATAAACATTGGGATGCATGTGCCCCTTTGAATCACTATGTTTGTATCATTTAGATAAATACCTAGTAGTGCAATTGCTGTATCATAGGGTAGCTCTATTTTTAACTTTTTGAGGAACCTCCTTACTGTTTCCCAGAGTGGCTGCACCAGCTTGCATTCCCATCAACAGTGTAGGCAGGTTCCCCTTTCTCCACATCCTTGTTAATTTTAGTCATTCTGACCAGTGTGAGGTGGGATCTCATTGTGGTTTTGATTTGGATTTCCCTGATGCCAAGTGATGTTGACCATTCCTTCATGTGTCTGTTGACCATTTGTATGTTTTCTTTGGAAAAATGTCTCTTCATGTCTTCTGCCCATCTCTTGGCTGGATTGTTTTGTTTTGTTTTGTTTTGGTGTTGAGTTTGATAAGTTTCTTAGAGATTTTGGATACAGGACCTTTATCTGATAAGACATTTGCAAATACATTCTCCCATTCTGTAGGCTGCTTTTTAGTTTTGTTGACTGTTTCCTTTACTGTGCAAAAGCTTTTTACCTTGATGAAGTCCCAATAGTTCATTTTTGCTTTTGTTTCTCTTGCTGGAATGATTAATGAAATGAAAGTTATACTCATCAGAAAAGGGAGAGATCAACATTGATCAAAGTAATCCAGAGTTTTTCTGAATATGATGGGTACAGGTTAGCTCCTGAATGATCAGAGAAATTCAGAGTGGAGAGCAAAGGGGTAGATAGGGAAGGAATAGAATTCCACTTGTGTAGATAGACTGACTAGAGATGTGGCAGAGGATATGACTATAGAATGAATCAGGGTGGCATGGGCAAGGTAATATATTGGCAGAACATTGAGCGGAAGTTCTAAGTAAGGCAGAGGATGAAATTCTAGTGACTTTAGGAGTCAGACAGTGGCATAAGTGTGGAGGGTTTGATAATGAACAGTGACAACTAGGGGACTGCCTGCCCTGTCTACACCTCTCAGCAGCTGTTTTTTCATAGGAATATGAACTCAGTGTTTCTAGATTTTCTGAGTTTTCAAGGGAAGCTGGAAATTTGGATTTCATTTCAGATGAACCTAGAACTCATAAAGGTTAGCCTTTAGGCCAGGAGTTCTCAAATATGAGCACACGTCAGGATCACCTATAGGGCTTGTTAAAGAACAGAATTCCATATCACATTCCCAGAGTTCCTGACTCTGGGATGGGTCTGAGAACTTTTATTTCTGGTGAGTTTCCCAGATGATGCCTATGTGGTCAGTTTAGGGACAGCACTTGAGAGTCACTGGATTAGATCAAAACAACACAAACCAAACAAGAAGTAAGCAAAGATTGTTACTAAAATCTTTCGGAAACTCCTTAGAAGTCAAAAGTAGCTGGTTATTTATTCATTTATGAGAAAAAATGCATGGCGGGGTGGGGGTAGGGTTTGGGAGGCAGGGCAGAAGGAGAGAATCCTATGCAGTCTCCATGCTTAACAAGGAGCCAACCCAGGGCTCCATCTCACGACCCTGAGATCATGACCTGAGTTGAAACCAAGAGTAGGAGGCTTAACTGACAGAGCCACCCATGTGCCCCCAAATGTAGCTATTTTTAATTATAATTTTAAGACACACCTTTAATTTTCTTTTCCCCTAGACACATAAGGTCATTTGGTTTAGATTAAGAAAAACAGACCCAAAGAGATTGAGTTGTCCAAGATCCCATAGCCACTTTGTGGCCAAGCTCAGAGTACTTCCCTCTGCTTACAACATCACGCTGCCTCTGCTGAATGGGCGACGGGGAGCCATTCTGGGGCCATGTTACAGGAAGCATCCTGGGAGGCGAGTCATGTTGCAGGAACCCAGCAGATGGCTAGAGGGTAAAGGCAGCCGTTCAGGTGCTTTCTACTACAGCTAAGTTTTCAATGGAAATGGGATTAGTACCCTGGCTCTGAGATGCAGTTTTCCCCTTATGGGCAAAAATGGCATCCTTGGGCTTCTGGGGACACACTCAGCTCCCTTCTCATAAACACCAAGAAGACAGTAGAGGTTGAATGTCCTGCTTTTGAACAGAGGTTGAAGCTGAGAACCGGGGACCTTAGAGAGATTGATTCCAAAGTAGAAGTTCACCTTTCACCAAGGTGAGTATTAAAGGAAAAAACAGAACGAGGATTTGTCTTTGAGAGGCACCCTTTAATAAGGCAGACCATCTGGTTCCCTGATTTAAAAGATCTTTCCTCGGGGCCCTTGGGAAAGCATGTCTCTCACTTGCTTTGCTTTGGCTTCCCATGGTTTAGGAGCTGCCCAGTGGAGAATTATCCAATACCACCTTCCACACTCCCTCAGACACTTGACAGCACTTCTCTGCTCTGAATTAATATTGCTATAAGCCCCAGCAGCACGTTCATGGTTGCCTGCCTCCGTGTGTTACTGCCCGAAAAGTCATTGTCCATCTGATGGCAAATTCTCTTCTCCTTCCCTCTTCCCCCTTTCCTCCTTTTCTCACTCTTTCCCTCCTTTTCCTGCCCCCTCCCTCCCTGACTTCCTTCCTTCTTTCCTATATACATTCGGCAGACTTTCCTGAGCAATGGGTACTGCAGGGGGAAAGAGGGACGTGTAAGGCAGACTCAGTAGCCTCAAAGAGCTCTTGGTCTGTTAAAGAACTTTACACTTGATCCTGAATACTTAACATGGAAGGCAGACGTGCAAGTATTAAGCAGAATCAAGTCTTTTCTACCATATGACCTTTGCATTTTATAGAGTAATATTTTTGTTGTTATTTCAACCTATAGTTATTGAGTTCTTGTCTACTGCGTGCTTGAGATATTGAAGGGAACAAGACCAAAAAAGGCTCCTGATGGGAATGGGTGAGAAAATAAGTTAAAACAAATGAGCAAGACTTGCAGACCCAGAGAAGTGGTGTAAGAGAATAGATGCCTGTAGGAAGGATGGCTGAGATGCAGTGCAGAGAGGCTCTTTGGACATGGTCAACTTGGGTGACTTCCCTGAGAGATTGATAGTGGGCTGGGACCTGAAGACCAGGCATGCCAGGACCTTGCTGTCCAGACAGTGGAAATAGCAAATGCACGATTCCCCGAGGCAGACGTGCAGGCAAGCTGAAGGAGCTGAGAGCAATCTCATACGTCTGGAGCAGCCACACACTTCAGGGAAATAGTATGTAGGGGGGGGGGATTGACAAAAGCAGAGACTAGATCATTGAGTCTGACAGACCTTGGAAAAGGGCTTAGATTTTATTCTTAGTGTAAAGAGAAAGAGACATCGGAGAATTTTGAGCCACAGAGGTGACTCTGGCCAAATATATTAAGAAGGTTCAGGTGTCCTGGGAATGTCCAGATACGACTTCACCAACATAACCTACGTATGTATTCAATTATACCCATTGAATCGACTGCCTTTTTATATAAACAGAGGATGACTGCTGAGCCCTTCTTGAGATCAAACCTACTCTGATTTCATTCTTCCCAAGAAAGATTATGGAATATTTATCCCAGAAAAATTTTTAAGGAAATAGATTTGGGCCATTGACAGTTTTATCTGAAGTTTGGTTTTCAGAATGTGTGATTTCTCTAGGCATCCCCTGGTCATGATAATTTTCCAGGGAAAAAAGAAAAATAAAATTACCTTGAATTAGTCATCTTGTTGATTGAAAGGCCTTCTTCATGCCTTCCTTAACCCCCAGTTCTCTTAGCTACTGT
This sequence comes from Mellivora capensis, assembly GCA_004024625.1. NCBI lineage: Eukaryota > Metazoa > Chordata > Mammalia > Carnivora > Mustelidae > Mellivora > Mellivora capensis. The sequence continues at coordinate 32,986 of PISX010006485.1, forward strand.
GGGTATGACCTATAGTTTTCCTGCAGTATTATTAGAGCAAAGCCCTTAAAATTCCCCTTTCCTGTCTCCATCGGCTAACTCTTTGATACTGGGTTTCAGTGGGCATACTGTCCCTTATAACACAACTTCACTACTTGGTTTGAATTATTTGGTTTTGCAGACAATGAAAAGATTGGAAGATGAAGACAAGGTCTGGGGAAAAAACAAGTTACATCTTGTCTTGTCATAGTCCCATAGCATGCCGGGAAATAAGCTAGTCAAACCTTTCCCAATAAATGTTAAAAGTATTTCCCCTCTGTAGCCAACTGCTCTTTATTGGTCTCTTTTATTTTTGCACCACTGGCCAAAAAAAAAAAAAAAAAAAAAAAAAAAAAAAAGGCAAGCGCAAAAAGAGAGTGTGAGCTTGCTGATTTCCTTTTATGGGCCAGTATTTGCAAGGTGTGTCTTCATGACCTTGACAGATAGTCTACCCAGTGGAGGCAGGAGTCTGGTTTGTTGCCCAAACTCCCCCGAGAGCGTTTTGTGTCTAAATTCCAATCTTGCCCAACTGTGAGCTCGACTTAAATCCTTATGCAAAATAACTGCTGAACGAAAATGGTATTTGCACCAAGTCCTCTCTAAATTCAAGCAAAATACAGTCCATAGAATTATGAAGGAAGTGTTGATTAAGAAGTGACAGGAGAGATTTGTGATAATGAAGGAAGGAACCACAGTTATTTGGAGACCCGCCAGCTTCTTGCAATTAATTTTGCTCAGAAGTCAGCAGGTTGCCCTCCTCTGGCTTGCAGACTGAGTGGGCATTTTGCCTCCCAGATTGGCTGGGAGTTGGTTTGGTATTTGAATTTAGGAATGTGCCCCACCTCCTTTACCCCAGATTTCTAAAGCAGCCATGGTTTCATATGGAAAGCGAGGGTCACTTTTCTCCCTGTCCATGGAGCAAAATAAGAAGGAGAAAATGTATCAATAGAACATGGCCTCATCTGGAGGCCTCCTCCTATGTCATCGTGCCTCAGGTGTAGAGTGGGAAATGGGTTGCGGATGCGAAGGGAGTCATTTCCAAATGCAGGGAAAGGCCCACCGTATGCAGTAGACACAGCATTATACATCTGCCCTATGAGCTCCAGGCTGGCCGAGGCTGAACCTATGATGACCTCCGCGAGCTGTTTAGATGAACTATTTGGCCATGATTACGAATAAGAAGCGGGGTTTGTGCTAAAATCACTGGGTGAGTTTGTTAGGGAACAGAATAGTCACACAACATCAATATGTCTCCCCATAGCTTACTTTTATAAAGGGACAAAAGACACCTTTAAAGCAAGGGAGTCTCCTAGGAACTACCGCCATGAGATCCAAGGTAACATCACCGATAAGATATCTTGAGAAAGACACATGATCTCTCTCTCTCTCTCTTTTTTAAAAGATCTTATTTATTTATTTGAGAGAGAGAGCGAGTAAGAGAGAGCACAAGAGGGTAGAAGGTCAGAGGGAGAAGCAGACTCCCTGTGGAGCTGGGAGCCCGATGTGGGACTCGATCCCAGAACTCTGGGATCTTGACGAGAGCTGAAGGCAGCTGCTTAGCCGACTGAGCCACCAGGTGCCCACGTGATCTCTTAAACAACAGGTGCCTATAACTGGAATCTAATCGCGCGGAGGTAATCAGACAGATGGAAATAGAGGGGATCAGACAAACGGAAATAGAGGGGTATTCTACAAAACAGCTGTCCTGTGCCCTTCGGAAACTCTCAGAGCCGTGTCTGTTCCAGATTGAGCACGCTAAAGAGACAAGATGATTAAATGCAGGGCATGACCCTGGCTTAGATCCTGGGTCAGAAAAGAAAAAAAAAAAAAAAGGGCCAAAGTATGTTATTGGGACAACTGGTGACATTTGAATATGGAATATCTATTAGGTAATATATCAATCTTAATTTCCTGAATTCAGTTATTGAATTGGAGTTGTCAGATAATGTCCTTATCCTCAGGAGCCTTAATACATCGGCTGAGGATGTGTTGAGGATGAGAAATTCAGCAAAATAACAATGATGATAGTGTGTGTGTCACGCACGCATCTGTACATGTCGGCACACTGGTGCACAGGGACAGCAAATGGGACAGCAGTAGGGATTTAGAGGAGCAGCGTATAGGGTGCTATTTTAGAAGACGGGGCAGTAGTTTGGCAATTTTTCTGTAGGTTTGCAGTATTTCAAAATGAGAAGTTAAAAAAGCGGCAAGGAAAGAGGGGATTGGAGAAGAGGCAAGAGAGCTTTGGTGACATTTGAGGCCCATTGTAGACCCTTGTAGAGATGCTGAACCCCCTGCCGCCCCAAACTGTGCTTAGAGACCCCATACTGGGCTGGTTGAGAGACCCCATTCATCATTTGTTGTGTTCAGATCACCTGTAGTTGCCTTCAAATCCACTGAGACAAAACAGTGGTTAGAAGGCAGGGTGTGCTCACCCTTTGGCTTATGAGTTTGGAAGGTCTGTGCATAGAGCAACAGAGAAAGTTCCTTCTTTTGCTCAGCAGCTCCCTCAGTGTGAGCTCCATCACGATGGACTTGCTGCGACTTCTAAAGCATCTGGCTTCCCCTGGAAATATCCCATCGACCACCTTTTTCCTTAGATAGTTCTCTGTTCAGTGTTGCCAGGGCCCGAGTAAGTAACCAATTAACCAACCAACGCAGGGCTGTTTTATCTTTTCATGATAGCCGAAGCTCATCTTTCTATCATCCTAAACTGGCTTTTGATTTGTGAGAGGAATATTCTTCCTGCTCCGAACTTTCAAAAAAAAAAAAATTCAGGAAATAATGAAGAAGCACAAAATTCCCATCTTCAAAAATCTTCAACTTACCATATTGATTTGATGACAGTTTTGTTGGGAAGTTCGAGGCGGGACAGAAAGCCATTGTGGAAGAGATGATCTGCAAGCATTTCCCTGAGCTGGGGATTTTCCAAAGTCTGAGGAGGAGGGAAAAGACATTAATTAGTTAAATTTTATTAAATGCAATTCCCATTTAGCCATTCTATTTTTCACTTATGTTTATGTTGCTTTGAAGATCTCCATTCCATAAAGCCATTTGAAAAATGTTTCCGCTGCATCATTATGCTCGGAGGGCTTCTCCCGTATCTCTCTCTAATAGCTTCTGGTTTATAAATGAGTGTCTGGTAACCACTAGACTGTGCCCTACCAACGAACTTCTAATAGCTGGAATTTGCTTCTTTAGAAATAGAGGTAGAGTGTAGCTCTGGAGGGAGGCAAGTTTTGGGGGAGTGACTAACATAAATGCCCATGAGGCAGCTTTTGGGTTTTCTCGAAGAGAGATGCTGGGACCTGTGTTAGTGCTGTAACCGATGTATATCGAATTTGCAACTTCATGTAGTTCCTTCCCAGAATTGTAGCCCAAAGTTCTTTGAAAATCTCTTTCCTTTCCATTTGTCTCCCCTGTACCCTTACCCTCACTGTGTTTTTTTTTATTGTTACCTAATAGTTTATTTTTATTATATTTTACAAATAAGGATTGATTTGTGATGAATTAGGGATGGGACGGAATCTGTCTCTCTTTTTTTTTTAAGATTTTATTTATTTATTTGATAGCCAGAGATTACAAGTAGTCAGAGAGGCAGGCAGGGAGAGAGGAGGAAGCAGACCCCCCACTCGAGCAGAGAGCCCGATGGATGCGGGGCTGGATCCCAGGACTCTGAGACCATGACCTGAGCTGAAGGCGGAGGCTTTAACCCACTGAGCCACCCAGGCGCCCCCGGAATCTGTCTCTTTACTATAGACCATTTGTGAAGCACTTTGGGAATTCAAGGCTTGGTTTGTGTTAAATGTTTTGGAAATTCTATCTTCATCTCTCGATTCTGTTTGTTTCCGGAAATACCCATTGTGTTCTCCCTTCCCTATAGACTTGTCATCTTAACTTCTCAGTTCCCAAAGCAGAACACAGCTTCTGACCAACCCGCACATTGAGTCACAGCGTTGCTTCCCACAGCTGAGTGACTTTGAGGAGGGTACTTGCCACCCTGAACTTTACTCTTCTCTGCAAAATGGAAATAATACTAAGTCAGAGAATTATTTCAAGGATTGAGTGAGATATCGTGTGTCTAATACTTAGCACACAGTGTGTGCTCAATAATTACTAGCTGTCATTTCCATTCAGAATGTAGTTGACTTCTTTTTCAATGGGTCCACACATAAAAATAAACCAGTTAATGTGACTGTTGTCAAATACTTATTTCTGGTAGGTCTACTCTTCTCCTCTTCACTGCCCTGTACCACCTCACAGGTTGTACACTGCCCAAATCCAAAGGGTATCGTTCACGTAGATGGAAGGTGGAGATGTACATAGCACCCAGGTCCTCATTCTCTGTTAATCAATTAATAATACCAGTCTTTAAATAAAAGGAAAAATATGTGGTGGGATCAGAAATAAATACCTCAATGGTTTTGTAGATGGGTTTTCTTTATTATTATTAAAGATAAAATGAAATTATGAATAGGGAACTAAGTGGTTTAAATATTATCATACTATTTCAAATATTAGGTGTCATCATTATGATTACTCAGTTAACATTTATCCAATTGAGGAAGCTTAATAGATTCTGGAATCTAATTTTAAGTCACGTTGCAAATAGAAAGCATTTATTGAATGATTTGGGTGGTTAAATGTTAGAAGAATGAGTAAGTGGTTCCTTGATCCACAATTCTCTCTCATTATTCTCCCTTGGATTTCTAGGTAATCTATTAGAGCTATCAGAGACAAAAATTCATCGGGACAAAACTGGATGGGAAAGGGGTAAAATGATAACATGCCAAGGAAAGTCAGTATCTGCTTATTTATCAGATAACAGGGAGAACCATTAATCTCCTGTGCATGACCATGAAATGGGATAAATAACCAAATGACAGTTTTATGAAGTTAAGCCAGAATCACATTCATCCTGTATCTTCTAGACATGCCCTAGATGTTTTGCAGTCAAATTACTGTTTTACTCCACTTCAGGGGCGATGATTAGCATATTTATGGGCTAATGATGAGCTATCAAATTATCAGCCACTGGTCAGAAACATGTTACTTGCCAGGTCCGTGGTGAATAGCCTGGAGCCAAACAGATGGCTCTGGGCTCTGGAATGCCAACAGACTTGTTGGAAGGCTCTGACTCTGCCCCTGACCCAGAGCAGCTGGAAAGAAGGATTTAAGGAGAAAAAAACAACCTTACAGACAGAAAAATCAATTTGCATAAACAAGATGGACTTCTTATTTGGGAGGATAGGGAAAAAGCAGAATCACTGGAGAGAGAGAAAGTAATAGAGAGAGCGCAAGAGAGAGCGCGTGAGGAAGTGGGGGAAGAGAGGTAGCGAAGGAGAGGAAGAGAGAACGCGTGTGAGAGAGAGCTAGAGAGAGAGGAAGAGAGAGAGCACTTTGAGTTTTCAGTTTCATATTGGAGCTTTTCTTAACTTTATCTTTGAAATAATGATAAAAAGACTTTGGCTGTGCAAAACCATGTGAATTGAGAAAGAAGCAGGAAACGCTGAAAGAAGTGGGGGTATTGAACCTGGTTCAGCAAAGACCTTGAGGAGGCAGGCAAGCCAGCAGAGCTGTGATGTCTGCAGTGTGGCCCCGTAGAGAAGGCCGTCAGCCAGATTCCGCCTGGTGTCAGAAGGAAGCTCAGGACCCCCGGGGTAAAAAATCGCAGAAGGGCAGATTTGAACACCAGCTGAGGAATTCCCCCTTCTTTCTCTGTCTCTCAGAATTATCTGAAATGAAATGAGATTCCTCCGTGGGAGTAAAGGGATGCTTGCAGACAGAGAGACATTTAAGCAAAGCCTGGATAGTCCATAATTAATACATGACTACTGCCCCCCCGAAATGGGATTCTGAGATACACCAGACTCTGCTCACGGATGCCCTTGTCCTTGTGAAAAGTTTATTGTTGGGAAATCTCTGATATTTTCCCTGAGCTTTATTTCAAATCATTAGGCTGCACAAATCATTCGTTTCAACAATTTCCCCACCAAACTTTATAATTTATGTAAGCAATGGCAATTAAATGCTGTATTGCTTGTCCTCTTGCTTAGTTTGTTTATACTCAAAACAAATTTGTGCTAATTTTTCCGTTATCGTACAATACAGACTGCTAACTTCTAGTGCCAGACAAGAACAACACTTAGGTCTTCTGTTAATCTGTCACGTATTTACTTACTGCCGCGACATATAAATATATTTGAGGGGGAGGGGTCCAAATAGACCTCGGGGCAGAGACCTTTCTGTATATGAACCTATTTGCTGAGAAATGCGTTTGATAAGTGTCTTCACACCAGTGGCCTAGAAGGTAGAATATAACATGAAGTTAACCAGATAATACGCTAATTCATCAAATTAATGCTTGTGCATCCAACTCCAAATATATTTCATAATACAGCAGCAGGGCACAGTTACATAAATATCTACAGATCAATGTGTGAGAAGAATCACATTTTAATGCAAAAAGTTTATCTCCTTTAAAAGCTTTTTGCATCTCTAATGATAATAGCTGTATTTTGTATTTGTTTGTTTTCTCAGTGCTCTGGAGTCTTTGAGGAACCCTTGGCTCTTCTGTTATTTTTTATTTATTTATTTTTAAAGATTTTATTTATTTATTTGACAGAGAGACAGCACAAGTAGGCAGAGAGGCAGGCAGAGAGAGAGGGGGAAGCAGGCTCCCCGCTGAGCAGAGAGCCCGATGTGGGGCTCGATCCCAGGACCCTGGGATCATGACCTGAGCGGAAGGCAGAGGCTTTAACCCACTGAGCCACCCAGATGCCCCTCTTCTGTTATTTTTGATGAAAAGTATTGCTCAGCCACAGGTTATAACTTCCAAACTGAAAACAGGTCATCCTATAATTTAAAGGAAACCAACAAAGAAGTTAATACAATGTAGCACCGGAGGAAAATGTCTCAGACCTTAATGGGCATCAGCTGATGGGCCTGATGGCTGTTTCCTGCAGTGGTACTCAGGGGTCTGAGCTGGACCTGTTAGAGTCAGTTTACAACTCAATTGAATAAAAAGATCAGGAAGATGAGGAGTGGGGGTGGGGGGTGGCAGTCTTGGGATTTAAAATGTTGGTACTTTTCCCCTTTTGAGTAGAAACTATTAAAGCCCTGTGAAATCTTCCCACAGTCCAGATCAAGAGAGGGAAGTCATATGTTTTTTTTAAGTCATCTTACAATGCATTTTCAGCCTGGGGCACCCGGGTGGCTCAGTCAGTTAAGCGGACTCTTGATTTCAGTTTAGGTTGTAATCTCCACGCTCAGGGTGGAGTCTGCTTTTCTTTGTCCCTTTGCTCTTCCCCATGGCTCACATGGGCTGGCTCCCTCTCAAATAAGTAAATATATAAATACAATCTTTTAAAAAATGCATTTTCACCCTATGGCATTTTTTAAACGTCCAAAGTCTCAATATTTTTAATATCTACACTCTGAATACTAAACCGTGAGCCTCATGACTGAGTTTACTCAGGAAGGACGAGGCTATATTACAGGCTCAAAATGACTTTCAGACATGAGAAGCCATGGGTGCCTGCCCACATGGGGGCAGAGTTTAGCCTGGGGGGCAAGTGTTGTTTGCTTCCTTTTGACTTTTTCCTTTCTTTGGGGGGATTTTATGAACTTATTTCTTGAGTAATTTTGAAAGTTCAGAGAATAACATGACAACTGTATTTTGTGTGTAGCTGTTGCATATTGTGACATAATGCTATGTAGTTATTCTCTGATTTTGGTAATGTTGAGATGTATTGATTTATGTTACTCATTTTAGTAGCTTCATAATGCCCCATTATGTGAGTATACCATGATTTATGTATCTCGATCACTACAGATGGGCGTGTAGGTTATTTCCAGTTTTTGACTCTCACAAAAAATAACTCTTCAATCAGACTTCCCATGTAGAATATATATTTCAGAAGGGAGTTGTGGTGTCCAAGCCTACATGCTTATAAATTGTCCTCCAAATGTCTCAACATTAGTTGATTGGAATACCCCTCTCTCCTCACACTTACAAGTACCTGGGGTTCACTTTCTCTTATCTTTAACAGGAGGTAGATGAATTTGAAGTCACTGATTTTCTCTCCAGGTGTAATGCTCTGTGACAGAATGCTTCACTTAGGATCAGTGCCCTCTCCTCCTCTCCCCTTCTCCTCCCTCTCTCTCCCTCTTCTCTACTCCTGTCCTCTTCCCTCCTTTTCCTTCCTCTCTCCTTCCCCTTCCCTCCTTTCCCTCATCTCCTTCTTCTCTCTCCTCCTGTTTTCTTCTTGTCTACTTTCGTATCCATACCCATGGCTTCAGTTGCCAACTACATGCCGAAGACAACCAGAAATCAAGAAAAGATAGGATTTCACTGAGAAGGTGGTCAAGTCTGGATTGTGAGTAAGGCCACACAGAGGCACCAGTGTCTCCCCTAGTTGACTAGTACTGTGTCTGCCCCATAGCAGATGGTCAATAACATAGTTTGAAAGAAATGAATCTTAGTTAAACATAGAATTCAGAGATATATTGCAAGCTTCTATAACTTTCCCATCTTGTAAAAGAGAAACATCAAAAGTGGCTATTAGGTCAGAATATACAAGGTACAGAGGTCAAGCTGCTGCTGCTTCTTTTTTTTTTTTTTTTTTTCGGGGCTTTGCTAGATATTTCTTTGTAGTGTTTTAAACCAAATTGCTTAGTAGAAAATGCCCTTTGTTTTGTTTTCTGCTTAAAATGGATTGTTTAGTTATTTTATAATTTTTTTTTGTGAATAGAGATTCCCCCCAAACTTTGAAGAATTCTGAAATTTAGCCAATTCTAGTGACACCCCAAACACAACAATCACTATTCCGTAGCTCTGGAATAAACAGGTTCTGTCGGGCTTCACTCTACAGCACACTTGAAAGTTTGAATGCAGTTCACCAGAGGTCGGTGGGTTGGTTCATTCCTTTTTCTGGGAGAATAAAACACTCAAACTCTCTATAGTGGAATTGACTTACTAGAAACTTATTTTTAAGTCCTCCAGACAAGAATAATTTTTATTTCATCATTATTTTCTCATTTTTGCCTTATTTGACAACATTTTAAAAAAATCAAACTGGAAAAGACAATGTGGACCAAATGTTCACAACTTAGCTCAATGCCTGAAGTATTTTCTACCAGCCCTTTATGAGTTTCTTTGAGGGTAACAAAGGATATTACTAATTTTTAATGGAAAATAGTCGAAAGAAGGTTGCTGGTTTTTCCCTCTTAGGTTTAGAGGTAAAATGATTATTGTGGATACATGTGTTTTTTTCTTTATTTTGGTTTGGTTTATTTTCTGTAAGTAATTGATTTATGTGTGTCTTTGTGATTTTATTTGGGGCCTAACCTCCAGCCACCCTTCTTCTGTAGACCAGATTTAAGCAGGGAAAGCCAATCTTTTTAGTCAATGAAATTTAATTGGGATTGGTCCCACTTCTAGCTCTAGGTATGGTCATGGGACTTGGGGCCCATCATTTCTTCCTCCTTGTCACAGGGACTGGTTTAGGTTTTGGAACATGAGGTCTAGGACTTCTCAAAAATCTGAATGAGAGCTACTGGTCTCGAATCTAAGAGCCTAGATCTCTGGCAGCCATCTTTCACCAGATGGACTCTGAGAATGAGGCCAACATAGAGGAGAACAGAGATATCCCAGTGTCTAGGTCCTGGTGACATCATCATCATGTGGTCAGCCCATTTGAGCCCTGTACTTTTCAGTTACATGGATAAATTCCCTTTTAGTTTAAGTGAACTTTGCATGTATTTTTGTCACTTAAAACTAAAAGAGCTTACACAGATCTGCTACCTTTAGCAGAGAATTATGAAACAATAAATACATCCTAACTTCATTCTCTAGAATCTGGAGAACTTAGAATGGTTACATGATAAGGATCACAAGGAGTGTTAAGGGATTAGAAATTAACCTACAAATCTAATCAGAATACAGCAATACTGTTGTTGGAAAACTGAGGCCCAGGCTTATTCCTCTCTGATATTAGGAAACTTAGATCAAATGTTTGCTCCAGTTGGTCCCCAATGTCTGTATGGTTCTCCTTCACCTGGTAATTAGAAACCATCCTCTCCTATTGAGGTGAGTACATGAGATATGAAGGAGAGACCCCGAATGGTCCTAAACACCTGCCTGGGTTGTATAAAGTTCCTGAGAATTTAAACACATGATAAATAAGTGCCCTATTAATCAACAAGACTCATGGTGATGGAGTGACCATAAAAATGTAAGCTATTTAGGGGAAGATATACTGTCAGTAGAATGAGATTTGAAAAGCATTTAACACTGGATCATTTTCTTTACAAAAACATCCCATCTCCATCTCTGTCTCCTTAGAACATTAAACACAAATGAGTCCAAGCAAAATAGTAAGTCTTTCGATGATTTATGGTTAATAGTAAATTCAGAGAAAAACACACCAATTTGAGACATTATTGTTATTAAGGGACAGTCAATGCTTTCATCTTCACAATCAGCACGTACGCTTATGTTCTCTCTTTTGCATATTCTTAGTCATGGTCATTTTCAAGGCCACATACATAACTGGATTTTTTTTTTTGTCACCATGGCTTCTTCTGTTTGGAAGGATTTCATAATTTAATATTTTCTCCAGTAGACAATTTTACTTTCGGAGAAAAGATATGAGGCGATGCTCATGCAAATGGGAAACACATCTGGGATGCTGTGTTATCGCTATCTGGCCCCAGAGGAGTTTTCCTTTTACACTTTCCTCCTGTGCCATTTATCGCACACATTTGTATTCCACAGCTACATGGCCGTGGGTTCCTTTGTCCATCACTTCTCTCATCAGATTGGAAACTGTTTCTTATCTTTTCCTATCCTGTTCCAGCAAAAATGCACGATTTGTACAAGTCAACAAAACCTTATTTATAAACTATGATAGGACTGAACACACCTAAAACCAAAAAAACGGTTGGTGGTATTCTTGACAAATTGAACCATTTAAGGAAGACACAGAACTTATCAGATCTCCACTCCAGGTACCTGAACTGAGATCATCCTGGGGTTCACTCAGACTTTTCCATTGTGCTTCGGGCAATGACTAAGAATGGGAAGCAGTAATCCCACAACCCCAAACAAACTCCCTTTTCTAAACATCCAAAGCAAAATGGAAAGTTTTAAAATTATCAGGATGGACACTCCCAGGACAGCTACCATGAGTAACACAATTCAGAGATAATGATGCATCTAGTTCAAATAAATCTCAACAATTCCCAGTGAGTTTATTAGAACAGCAAACATGTTTATGTGGGAAGAATATGACCTGAGTTTTAGAATAAATTGAGGAATTAATCATATGAAGTTTTAATATTAAAATATAAATGGAATGAACAAGGAGGGGCAAAAAATGTCCTAACTTTATCCCCAGAAAATTTATTCCCAGCTTGTCTCAGAAAGAATCTCTTTGTTTCATGTTCTCATACCATAGTCTATGGTATGAGACAGAGAGAGAGAGAGAGAGAGAGAGAGAAAGAGTGGGGGGAGGGGCAGAGAGAGACCTAGAGAGAATCCCTTCAGACTCCATGCTGAGCTGGGAGCCTGACAGCGGTTCAGTTTCAGGACCCTGAGATCATGACCTGAGCTGAAGTCAACAGTCCAACCCTTGACCAACTGAACCACCCAGGTGCCCCAAGGAGGACATTTTTAAGTGTATTTGTATAGATTCTCAAGGGCAGGGAATGAATAGTTTTTTATTTTGTTTTGTTTTGTTTTTTATTACCACTGAATTCTGAGTCTAATGCCATGTTTGATATGTAGGAGATACATACATATTTGTGAATTAATTAAAAAGTTATACAAATAAATGCCCACTGAATATTGTTTATTGTGGTGGTTGGGAGGGGAACCTACGTGTTAAACAACAGGGGAATTGCTTAAAATGTATTTTGGTACATCTATAATAATGAGATGGCATGAAACCAGCAAAATTAATGTTTTTAAAGAATTTTTAAGGATATTGGCAAATGGACATGGTACTTAGTGAAAGAAGGCAGGACAAAAGTCTGCACAACTTTGAATAATGATTCTAGGGAATTCGCACAATTATTTTCTTTTTATCTCTTTACTTTTCTGTTGCTCTAGTTGATTGCTTTAGGGTAATTTTCTTACTCTCCTTACTCCTCAGATAGGAAGCTAATCCCATGGATATATAAAAGTGAGGCTTAAAAACTCTTTGTGGAACTGTTTGGCTCCTGTATCAGGCTTGGCTCTGGCATTATTTGATTTCCAGTGTGTCATATAGACAAATAATTCCCTTAGGATTCTTCTATGCACTTAATTTCCATTGAAGGCTGGGAATGTAAAAACTACAACTTGTAAAAGAGGATTCTGTTCCATGGGAAAAAAACAGAATATACCCATGTAATACATGATAGGCAAATGCTATGTATCTATAGACTGCATTAACTGGATAAACATAGGGATAACTTAGTTTTATACAGTAGACCACTGTTTCTAAGACTATGTTCCAGAGAACACAGACTCCTAGAGATCCTTGTCTGCTGGTCCAAGAAGGAAGGGTTTCCGCTCAACCAAACTTGAAAAATTCTGTGTACTGTCTTTTTTCTTGAAATGCACAAATTGTATTTACATATTCAAGCTTCAGAAAAGTCCCCCAGCCAATAAAAAACTGATGAACATCATTCGGAATTAAATAAACTTATTTGTGCCAGAAAACATTGTTTCCTAGGTGTGTTTGCTAAATTGATACATAGCCACTATGTATCATTTTCTCTCAATAGCAAGTTAGTAACATCACCACACCTTTGTTTTTCTGAAGAACAAAACCCCAAGACCTTCCTGAAGCTTCTAGATTCTGGAATATCACTATAACATCTTATTTTATTTGTAGAATCTAGTACAATATAATCTTGTGAGCATGATGGTGTAGACATTTAGTAGCATATACCAAAGCATCATTGAGCAAGCGCTGACTCATAGTTGTGGGGCTTAATCATTTGCTAAGAAACTTACCTCCCCAAGCAGTAGTATCATAGATCACACGATCCAAGTTAATGAATAAGCAAAGTATAAATTACCATATATGGTGAATATATGGTGGGTATTTGGGGCCAGTGAAGAGGTGCTTTAATGCTGTGAATTCTGTAGTTATCTATAAACAAGATGAGTTTAGGTAATACACGGCTTAGTTTTTCTAAATTGTTTTAATAACCTACAACCATCTTGTGTACAGCTATCACACTTATGTTAACACTGCATATTTTAATATGAATCAGAAAAAAATATCACCAGCACACCAAACCTGTGATTTTCCAGATGCTATTGTTTAGAATGAGGCTAAAATAGGTCTAAAGTTTAGAAAATGAGTTGATCTAAAGAAAAATATTATAAGCAGTAACAGTACAAGTAATACACAGCAAAAGTCTCTAAGGGGCTATGTAAACGACAAATTTGCGTGGACTGTCTCAGGAGATTCTTGTTAATTATCAGCTCCCACATCAAATGACATGGTTCCCAAATCTGACTGGGCACTGGAATCATTTGGGAAGCTTCTACAAATACCAATGCAATCTCCACTCACACCAATTAAATCTAAATCTCTGGACATGGGATATGGGCCTTAGTAATTTTTGAAAGACCCCAGGTGACTCCAGTGTGCAGCCAGGGTTGAGAATCATTGGGTTTCGGTATCATCCTAATCTTGCTAGTGCTGCTGATTCCTTTCTTTCTTCCAGTTGCTTCTGGATCTTTCTCTGATCTGACTTGTCTACATCCACCCCATGCCAGTCCATCTAGCCTCACTGGTTAGCTATTTCCTTGAACCAGAACTGAAATATTAGCTGCAGGGAGTTCTTGATCTTTCTATGGACATGGTTCACATTCCAGCATTTATACTAGTTTCCTGATTCTATTTCATAGATTTTAAAGATTTATTTCTATATCTTAGAGAGAGAGGGAGAGAGAACACACATGTGCGAGCAAGCAGGGGGAGGGGCAGAGGAAGAGAGAATCTCGCAGCAGGCTTCCTGACATGGGGTTCATCCCAGGATCCTAAGATCATGACCAGAGCCAAAACCAAGAGTTGGATGCTTAACTGATTGCACCACCCAGGCACCCCAAATTACATAGATTTTTTTTTAAGATTTTATTTTTATGTATTTATTTGATAGAGAAAGAGAGATCACAAGTAGGCAGAGAGGCAGGCAGAGAGAGAGAGGGGGAAGCAGGCTCCCCGCTGAGCAGAGAGCCCAATGCAGGGCTCCATCCCAGGACCCTGAGATCATGACCTGAGCCGAAGGCAGAGGCTTAACCCACTGAGCCAACCAGGTGCCCCAATTACATAGATTTTGTAATTGAATTTTTAGTGTTCTAGCTATTTGTGTCTTATCTACAACTGTGCAAATCCCATGTAAAAGTTGGAGATATAAATTTTTTTCCAGTGCAAATGAACTCTGCAACAAAATTCTAAAATATTTGAAAATGGTTTCTATAAGATTTTTCTCTGCAAGGTTTCTATAATTGTGCTGGTCAGTTTCTTTTGTAGATGTCTTTTATTTGGGGATATGAAAACATCTCTTCTGGACTGAGTTAGAGGGTGTTTACCCTATTATTTAAAATTTGCAATTCTCTTCCCTTCTCTGTCCTCCACATGCCTATTTCTCCCTGCCCCCACCAAGTCTGCACAGACTCCCACTCTCAGACTTCTCTCAACTGATGGTATCCAAATAAAAGATGATTTTTGTTTTATTTTTTATTCTATGAGTAATTGCCAACTGCCCATTAATGCACAAAAGGTGGAAGTTGTACATGCAAAAATAGATTTTGTTTGATATATCCAGGCTGTGTGCTCAAATACTTTAGTTCATGATTCTGGGACTGAAGCAGAAAAACTGCAGAAAGCAAAGGGATATGAGGTTATTTCCCTGCCTCAACATTGACCTATTTATTCTCTCACACCTGCAACTAATTTGTTCTTTTCTAAATGCACGCAAATATAAAAAATGATCTTTCTTTTTAAAAAAATTTATTTATTTATTTATTTGAGAGAGAGAGAGAAATTGAGAGAATTCGTGGGGAGAGGGCAGAGGGAAAAGCAGACTCTCTGCAGAGCAGGGAGCCCAACATGGGACTTGATCCCAGGACCCTAGGATCATAACCTAAGCCAAAGGCTGATGCTTAACTGACCGAGCCACCCAGGTTCCCAAGTCTTCTCTTTTGAGTCATCTAAATTTTACAGGGCATTTTAGCTGTGGTTCTTTTCCTGTGAATCTTTCCTTGTCTACCTTCCATTCCTCTCTTCATTAACCCCTTCCTTTTGTGAACCTCCCAGTTGACAATAGACTCTTGGGATTCAGAAGGGATCCAGTATGAAATTTTGTGAACTTCTGACATTGGGAACTTCTCTGTGACAGATTGTCAGGTCTTTTCTGTGATGGTAACATTAGTAAATATTTTCAGCTTCGTGGATTATACTGCCTCTGTGGCAACTTCTCCACTCTGCCATTGTCGCACGAAAGCAGCTATAGGTGATATGAAGGAATGAGTATGAATGTGTTTCAATAAAACTTTATTTAAAAAAAAAAACAGAGGGCCAGATTTAGTTTGCCAACTTTAGTCTACAGTGTGTAATTTTCCCACAAAGCAGAGTAAAGCAAAACTGAGAAATCTTAGTGACATCTGCAAACATAACTCAAATAAAAGACTAAAATCACAAAACTATTAAGGTTCATCCTGCCTTTAAAATAAGCTCTGTACATTGTACATTATGTTAGTATGTTTTTGATATTGGCTCTGAATCTGGGATGTTTTATCCACTTACCAGATCTACTACTTGTAGGAAGACAAGCAGAGAACGACAAAGCTGTGGTAAGATGCAGAGGCCAGATTCTAGCCCGACCACTAGCTCAAGTGGTTCAGGTCCACATACCAGTCCTTTCAGAGGGCCATTGACCTCCAGTAACCATGATGAAGAGTGGAAACTGCAAAATGTCTATTTGTGCATATGAAGACTTCTGTGGATCGGGCAAGTTATCACTAAGTCATATACACCACCTGAAATCCCTCACTGTTCTGTTGTCTGAGCCGGTCATGTCTACTCAACCAGACGACCAACCCCCATTTGTCCACACCTGCCACAACACTTAGCGGAGGAAGAAACACACTGTCAGTAAATGAATGTATTTTAATTCTACAGCCACTGGCTTAAGACATTGTTCCAGCTCAGGTATTGCTTCTGATTTGAAATATTTTCATCAATGAAGGCATTTTGATTACATGAGTGAGCAATATATGCCAGTTCTATGTGGGTTCAGCTGAAGTGGTGGGATCGATGTTTAGGGTGGGTCCCCTCCTTTACATTGCATGGGTGGACCTTGGTAGCCTTCGCCTAATTCTTTTTTTTTTTTTCTAAAGATTTTATTTAGTTATTTGTCAGAGAGACAGAGCGAGAGAGAGCGAGCACAGGCAGACAGAGTGGCAGGCAGAGGCTGAGGGAGAAGCAGGCTCCCGCAGAGCAAGGAGCCCGATGCGGGACCCGATCCCAGGATGCTGGGATCATGACCTGAGCCGAAGGCAGCTGCTTAACCAACTGAGCCACCCAGGCGTCCCAACCTTCGCCTAATTCTTAAATAGTGTTGATGCTCTTGGCACAACTGGCAAGTTCAAATTACTTGGTTATTATTCTCTATATAGCAACTCTTTACCATGTGACTGGCATTTACTCTAGTAAATCTCTGTACTCTAGTATTCTAGTACTACTCTAGTACTCTGTGGGAACTGTTGGAACAACAGGGAACAAAGCATGGTCTCTGTCCTGGAGGAGCTCTAGGCAAGTGGGAACATTGGGCACCCCAATGGGAATAGTAACTCCGTTCTGCTGTAAGAACCATACAGGGCGTGGAGAGAGGCAGAGCGGGAGGGCACCTCACCAGATTAATGAGGTCTAGGATGGCTTTTCGAAAGGAGTGACATCTGAGCTGAGACTGAAGGAAGGATGAGTGAGGGCTAGCTGGGTGAAGGCCAGGCTGAGGGTAAAAGGCAAGGTGCTCCAAAAAGAGAGAATTGCTTTAGGAAGCCGTAGGGCACAGACACATGATCCCAGTCTCTGTAGAAAAATATGCCCAGTAACCGTGCTGGCCCCAGGATACGGGTTTTTTTTACGGCATGGCCTGAACATCCAGAGACCAGAGAACGGTGGGGAATCTGGGTCACTGTGTTGAGTGATTTAACAAATGCTGACACAGCTGAAAACTGGAGCAAATATGCTAGAAGTAATCTTCCCAATGAAGTTAAAAGCAGGAGTTGATTGTGAGGGGAATTTGTGATGTTTCCTCCTTTGGATGCCTGTTAGGACGTGATAGATTGTAATGGACCTCAGAGTGCTTGCAACTACACAACTACATAATTCTTGCTTTGTCAACAGAGCCGACCTTCAAAAACAAGAAGAAATAAAGAAACCATCAAAAGGCAGTTTTTCTTTGCCTTCACTTCATCTCCAGACACACGTCACAAGTTTCCTGGTCCACCAGGGTCTTCTTCACCTCACACTCTGTCCCCGCTCTGACGCTCCCCTTCTGGGCACAGCTATTACAGAAATACCCTCTCCTAGCGTTGACTTGTTGTGAAGGGCTCTCAATTTCTGAATTTTCATTCAGAAAGTCTGTCCCTTTTTGTTTGGGTAGCATACGCATTGTTGAGTACAACCCCCCGCCCCCGCCGCCCCCAGCTCCCATTCCCCACATGGATTCATTTTAGTACATATTTGAATGAGAAAGTACATGGTTCAGATAAATGTTAAGGAGACGGTAGTTAAGTGCCACCTGGATATTTTGATACTATAAATGACTGGCATTTTGGAAATACTATAGTAAATGGATGTGCATTTTTGGAGTGTAATCAAAGTTTGAATCATAGATTTACTAGGTAACATCTTAGAGTAACATCTTAGGTAACATCTTAGGAAGTTTTTAAATCTGTGAAATGGATTAGTGTAACGTGCAACATCAATTTTGGGTTTTGGAGGCACTGGTTTAGACACTTAAAAGAAAATCCTGAACAGAGTGTCTGGTACGTTGCATGTGGTGTAAATGTTAGTTCCTCCCCTCACTGCTTCCCATCTCTCTTACTATACTTTGATGCTGTTCTCCTTCACGGAGACCTGGACCCAATCTTTATGATGTAGGCTTTCCGCCTGAATTCACACAGAGTTTTTTGTGTTTTTTTTTTTTCCCCATTTTGGTTGCAGCTCTTCATTTTCATGTTCAAAATTATTGAGCAAAAAGGCAAATGACTTTCTCTTTTAGGACCATCTCTGGGGGTGTAGTCTGTGTTCTGACAAAGGAGATCACAACCTCATGTTTCTGTGTTCCAATCTCCGTGATTACTGCAAATGGTATTTTTATACTTGGCAATATTACAATGGTAATATTTTTATCGTGGGCTTGGTGTGAAAATAAACTGCGCAGGGTAGAACTTACTGGTGGTGAAATGTAACTCATGCCTCATATTCTCCAGAAGTTAGGTGGTTTTAGTTAATAGAAAAAGCACAAGGTCTTACTGCAAACCCATTTTCAATAATATTGTAAAATCCAGGCTTCATCTAGATTTTGCCATGTTTTCTCATTAATGTCCTCTCTCTATTCCAGGGTTCAGTCCTGGGTACCACACTGCATTTAGGTGTTATGCCTCCTCTGTCCACTTTGGTCTATGATAAATCCTTAGTCTTTCTTTACTTTTGTGACCATGAGCATCTTGAGAAGTCTCCTCATTTCCTGCAGAATGTCGTCCCATCTTCCAGTCTGGGTCTGTCTGATATGTGTGTGTGTGTGTGTGTGTGTGTGTGTGTTTAATGATTTGACTGAGGTTATGGATTTGAGGAAGAAAAGCACAAAAATGAAGTGCCTTCCTTGTCACATCATAGGAGGATACACATGACATTCACAAGACATATCTGGTGATGTTGACCTTCATCACTTGGCAAAGGTGGTATCTGCCATGTTTCTCAACCGTGCATTGCTATTTTTGCCTTTCCAGACTCTATTCTTTGGAAGCAAGTGACTAAATCTAGCCTACTCGCAAGGGGGAGGGGTGGAGACTATCCTTTGGAGGTGGAAATATCTGCAGGTATTAAATAGAATGCTTTTGTAAGGAAAATTTATAATCTCATTAAAAAGACCTAACTGTTTGTGGGTCTTTCCACTCTATAAATCAACCCAATAGAATATAATAAAATCCATACCTAAAGTGGTCTTGATATTCCCTCTGGTTCTTGCGACTGGAAGTATTTATATAACAAAGTGCTATTGAAATGTATTCCTGATTTTCATCTGTAAAACAGAAAGCTTGGTCTCAAATATGAGTCTTTCTATTTTCTTTTGAAAAAAGAATCTTCATATTAAAATGTTGCAAGATACACAATCCCACGGGGATTTAGCAAAAAGAGTGAAAGATGGATTACCAGCAAGTCTAGATAGCATTTCTGTCAATATTCATGGAGCATTTTCATAAGGCAAATTTACTTATCTAGAGTAGAGTAATTTCTTCAGTGCTATTTGCAGATAACAGAACTATTACCAGAGATATCTTTCTATCTGAAAGACCTATCTGTATGGCAGAGCAAACATCTAATTACCAAATATCTGCTCTTATTACCTGTGAGTCACCCTCCTCTCCCTTGAAACTCCAGGACCCTATCCCATTCCTTGGCCCAGGATGGCCTCACCTGCCCAACTTGTCCTTGGGTCTCATATTTTTTATGGAGCTATGATACATATGGATTGAAGTTTGTTTCCCTCTGGTTAATCTGTCTCATGTCAGTTTAAGGACTAGAGCAGCCAAAAGAATCCAGAAGGGTAGAGGAAAAATTTTCCTTCCCTATACGATGTTACATTTATCTTTTAATATTCATAGACTAATTTGCCATGGATCTTTGTGTTTTGGTTTTTGAGAATGTAACTTGGGGGCACATATAATTTGAAACTTGCATAATATACATTTGTTCTTAATTTTTCATTGTAGTTGGTTTTATAAGGTAATTTTGTTAGGTAGATTTAGAGTCCCTGGAGGAAGATCAAATCATTTGGGCAAGATAATAATTAAATAATTCACAAATATCATCACCAATTATTAGTGTGGAAGTCACTATTGGGGTCTAGTCCCCTCAAAAGATATAAAGGGTGTGCCTGGGTGGCTCAGACTATTGAACATCTGCCTTTGGCTCAGGTCATGATCCCAGAATCCTGGGATCAAGCCCCCACATCAGGCTCCCTGCTTAGCAGGGAGTCTGCTTCTCCCTCTGCCTCTGCTGCTGCTCCCCCTGCTTGTATGTGCTCTCTCTCTCTCTCTCTCCCTGTCAAATAAATAAATACAATCTTAAAAAAAAGACATAATAAAATGAGCCAACACTGTTGTGAAAGAATGTTATCACTGGGGAAAAACCCCCAAAACCTCAAAAGATGTTTTAACTGCCCACTCCTTATTATAAAATATTGCCAAATTTTCTTGATTCTGATGGATCGTTCATTGTAAAATGCACCTTCAATTTAAGGAGTTATTTCATAAGAGAAAGAAATAAAACACAACCACCTTAAGTATAACACATTGATTTTCAAGTGTTACTTAGTTTAAAAAATATTGTAAAACCTAAATATCTAGGAAAAATGGTTTAAACAAGAAAATAACCAAGAAGAAAATCATTTAAAAAGGCTGACTATGTGCTAAGTGCTTTAATCAGCTCTCTCATTTTATCCCCTGGAAAATTCTCGGTGACTAATTGCTACTTCTATCTTTGTTGCCTAAATGAGGTAGCTGAGGTCTGGGGCAGCTGAGCCGCTGAGTCAAAGGTAGAAAGGCTTACATAAATTAAATTGTTTCTACCGGGTCACACAGAGAGTTAGCAGGAAAGAAGGGAATCAGTGCAGAGTCTCTGTCTCAGGGTGGAATTCTGCAATGCATTTCCCTCCTAGCCACTCACTTGGATGGCAGACCACCTCCCAAAGAGATGGAGCTGGAAACAAAAACGGAAATTGCCAACTACCCTGTCTCCTGTCCCCTGAACTGACAACCTCAGTTCAAACTGGAAGTTCTAAGCGTTAAGCTTTAGGTCTTCCAAATTAAATGTCTTTGTTATATGGTAATCAGAACCATTAATCTCTTAACAACCACACCTGCTACAAAGCTCCTATATCCGTTAATAGGAACTCTCCAGTGGCGAGTAAATGAAGACGGTTCATTTCTACAGTTCCACTGTCTTTAAAAAACACTGGTAGTTTTATGCAATTTAGTTAGAGGGGAAAAATAAAAGCAACTACTTATGATAAAAAATTATGACAGACTTGCCTGTAGCCACAGAGAGAGACGGAGATGGAGACACAGAGACAGAAACAGAAAGTAAAGAAAGATGAGGAAAAAATGTGTTTGTTTATTTGCTTTGTTATTAAATACAGGCTGCAATAGGGAGCCTTAGCTTAAGGCTGGGGGGAAAAATGGTTGTGCACTCATTTTGAATATGCAAAAAACAAAATTCAATAATGATCGCATTTAAACACATTCAGAGCAGACAAAATAGGCATGATGAGCCCTGTTTTGCCTGTGGTGAAGTTCAGACAAAACAGGGGAGGAAAAGTGTTTTTTCGATAGTAAAGGGCCGTCTAGAAGTCGGGATTATTTTCACAATGGTTATCAGTTTCTACCCCAGCGGCCAGAACACGTTAGGCATGCATTTTAATGAAGTGCCCGGTCTCGCTGGGTCTCTGTATTCCTGCTGCACAGAGAACAGCCACGGGCATGACGAGCTGTTCTCCATCAACTGGTTGGTTCCTGCTTCTAAATCTTTCTACAGATATTCTTAGGTCTAGATATTACCTCTCACGTCCCCAGTCACCATGCCAGTCCTCGGAGAAGAAACGAATGAACCCCTGCATCAGTAGGAAATATTCTTGGGATGTTGTATTGCCTTTTGCCCTTGCGGTAACATAGCTAATGTAGGAGGCGACAAAGCCATGTTCCTGGATTGAGTCATGGAGTCCCCATCAGACTGTGGGCGCCAGTCTGGCCCGGGCACCTTTGTCACCTGGACCATGCTCACTAGACAATAAAGATCGTTGCAGCCCATGAAGGAGTACATAAATGGAGACGCTTACAGGACCCAAATCCTGCAACATTGAAAAGAAGGCACCTTGGCTCTTGACTAAGGAAATGGGTTAGTGGATTCAAAAACATTTTTTTAAACTTAAATAAAAATAGATTTTCTCGTATGTCTTTGGGTTGCTTCCAGTATCAGTGTGAAGGCTGGGGAGCAAATCTAAGAAAAAGGCAGAAGTCCAGAGAAGCTTAGAGTCAAGGACAGAGCAGAGCTCATGCGAGACAACAGTCGGGTCAGGACCCTGCCTTTGACAGTCTGGCTTTGGACCCTGGCTGCCATTTTCCCTGCTGGATTCTTAAATCCACTGTAGCCTCTGAAAATCTGCTTTCCCTGTCGCCACTTCTCTGAGTGCTTTCACGTGAGATAACATTCCTGGCAGGAGCATCTGACTGGCCAAATCTGGGCCTCACGCTTCCTACCAAGGAGCTGGGATAGGGATAGTTATGCCAACTGGGAGCTGGGCTCTTGCCTCCCATCACGACCTAAGTGATGGGGAATCCTGCCATCTAGAAAGAGAGCCCGCAAACCCGGCAAACATCCACCATACCCCCGAGCCTCAGTTTTCTTGCCTGTACCATGGAAATATCCTTTTTAAACTGTTATTCTGTACTATGATATTTTAACCTAATATACCTTTTATCCTTTTCTGTTGCCATGAAGAGTAAATTACATAATGCCTGTGAAATACAATCAATCTTAGTTGTTGATGAGTTCAAATTCTGATGCAGAAAACTATGCTGTTTCCAGCTCTCTCGTGGGCCAGCCGTGCGCCCTGCGGAAAGTGTGCTCTCTCTCTCTCTCTCTCTTCCACTTCCTCTCTCGCTCTCATTCTCACAATGTTTAAAAGCTTTGCATTAGTCATGGTCCTCAGCTGATGGCATGGTACTACATTGGTCCTTATAAGGCTTTTCTTGTGTTAGTCATTCATTCATTCATTCATGCATTCACTCACTCACTCCTTCACTCACTCATTCATTTATACATTCATCACTTCACCCCAGTAGTTCCCTCCCATTCAGATGTGTTTAACTGGAATCTTTTTGTTACTTGTATTCTCGCAAAACTAGTGCTTTTGAGCCTGGATGCGTTTTTACCCGGTACGGCTAGGGATCGCACTCTCATCTCTAACACAGGTGGCTGGTGCCTCATGCCCCGGCGAGATCAAAACGGTTATTTTTCCTGAACTACCCTTTCCTTCTCTCTCCCTAGGGATTTAAGATCCACCTGCCTTGTTATCCTCATATTTAACTTTTGTCTCCACCAGTGATGGACACGTTGGTGCAGGGAACATCACCATACCTATCCCCTCGGCCCCGGGTGAAAACTTCTCAGACGCTACACTCAGGGACTGAAGGGCTGGTACATCACTAAACACCGGCAAGTGAGCTGTAAGCCACGGCCGGCCCCTCCCACAGGTCCCCTCCCCCTCGCCTTCCCGCAGCAGCGGGATTACAGCCTACAGGGGGTGAGGCCCGGTGGCACCTCTCAGTCTGGCAGGGGCGCCCGCAATCTGGGGATAGAGGCCAGCGGTTCTCAAAGATTCCCTGGCATCAAGATCACCTCGAGGGTTTGTGAAAAGAGATTTGGGGACCCTCCCTTAGATTTTCTGATTGACTAGCTCTGAGATGGAGTCTGAAAATGTGTTTTTGCAACAAATTCAGGGCCGCTACTGTGCTTTGGCACACATAGGG
>PISX010006485.1:56924-97271 GCA_004024625.1 Mellivora capensis
CCCCGCCCCCCAGCCCTCCCCCAATCCGGATCCCTGCTCAGTGGGGAGTCTGCTTCTCCCTCTCCCTCTGCCTGTTGCGCTCCCTGCTTGTGCTCTCTCTCCCTCTGTCAAATAAATAAATAAAATCTTAAAAAAACAAACACGAAAGAGCATTTTTAGTATTAGATATTAGAAACATCCAGAAATGCAGCTAACAAGTGATCGGGGGAGTTAGTGTTCAGTTTTCCTTTGCTTACTCCTCCTTAGTCTCTCTCCCTCCCTCCTTCCTTCCTCCTACTGAGGGTTTCTTCTACAGTATTTGTCCCAGCACCTGCTTTTACTCGTTTGGTGGTGAGTGGATCACATTCACAGCAGTTGTGGCTGGCCTAGAAACACGTCAAGTCAAAGGGTCTGATCGTGGCTTATGTGCAGAGGTTTTCCACAACAGTTGTGACTCACTCTAGTGTGTGTGTGTGTGTGTGTGTGTGTGTTGCCTGTGCACTGCTGGCTCTATTAAGTAGACCAATTACCTAGACCAGGCATGAGTTTTAATATCACTCATCGCCTTTAGGCAGTTGTCAGTATGACTTTTGGCTACTTGCTAGGCATTATTTCTGATAAGATTTATTTTAATAATAGGGAGCTTGTAATTTGATCTGTTTTAAATCAAGGTTTTCTGGTCATTTGGCAATATGCTCCACTTGATTGAGAGGATTTTGTTTTGTTTTGTTTTTCTGTTGTTTTATTGTTCCTCATTCAACTTCTTCTAAACCCAGATCTTTTACTTTTGAAACTCAGTAGCTGTGTCTCAACCGCCCACTGCTGATCTTCCCCTTTTTACTTAATGTTTACTAGCTCTAAAACAACCATTAGCGGGAGAGTTCAGGTGCATTTTCTTTATCTTCTACATGATTCCTTAGGAGCAGGGTTGACTCTGTTCTCGGGGTCTACTAGATGCTCAGCCAGTGTTTCCTGAGTGAGTGAGTGGACGAGGTAATAGATGGATAAAGACTGATTGACCGTTTTTGACTATTTGACAAGTTCTGTGTTAGGTCATTACTATATTCTTATATTACTTTTAAAGAAAAAACAATTTGTTGATTGAAATAGCCATCTTTTTTTGTCCTAGCTTGGGACTCTGAAAACTAGTACACTATAGGCAAATTATATGCCTGAGAGCTTTTTCCACTTAAGAGTTTAGCTAAAATTAAGGAATAGTGCCTAGAAATAAACCCAGCTCTAGTGAATTCCCAATTAAATGCCTGAAATCTCTTTGGTAAGTAGGTGGCAGGTAAGTAGGTGGCATATAAAAAAAATTCCAATTATCTACAATGGTTAAAAATGAGATACTCTGTTTCAAGTTAGCTTTCTCATTATTATAATGTTATTATTAAGTTACTTTTCTCATTAATAGAGAGTTGTATATTCCATGCTGTATTTTCCAGTTTTCATTTGATAATTTTTATTTTTGGCTCTGATTATAAAAAGCAATCAAAGCCCATTGTAAAAATGTGGGGAAAAATAAAAGAACAGTGTAAAATAAAAATACCTACACCACCCAGATAATACCATTGTTAATTTCTTAGGCAAACTTACTATAGATATATGAGTACACTTAGAATTCTTTCTATATGTATGTAATATTATACTATTGAGATTACATTGTATTTTGAGCCTTGCTTTTATTTTATTCAGCATTATCTAAGAATTATTTCTCCATGCCAATAAATATTATTTGAAAACAGTCTTATTTTCACTGCTGTGTGGCATGATATCACAGGGATAGATCAACATTTATTTACCCAGTCTTCTGTTCTTGGGATGGAGGTTGAATATCCTTACACATATGTGTGCCTTTTTCTTCCTCCCTCCTAGTTAGATAAGAATAGATTTGCACATGTGGAGTAAGGAGGTAACGGTTGAGAGCCTCTTAAAACATTGGATGTGCATAAATATATTTTTCAGAAAGGCCTGGCGGTGTTTGTCAGCACCAGCAGCTGTGAGTGTATTATATTGTCATGGCTAAATATTACTATGTTATTAAAATGACCACCAATGTGATAGACTAATTTTATAAGCTTCCAGTGCTTTAAAACAGAATACCCTTTAAAATAAAAGAAGACTGTGAAGTGTGTAAACCTGGCGATTCACAGACCTGTACCCCTGGGGCTAAAAATATATTATATGTTTATAAAAAAAATAATAAAAATTAATAAAATAAAAGAAGATATGTTCAATTAGCCTTAAAGCCACAGATGTTGTTATATAAGCAGGTAAAGATGTTATGAGGCCTTGGAAGGAATACATTCTTCATCGCATGGTAACATTTGACTTTTTCTTTCAGATTAATGATCCTTGTTTCTCTGTTTTTTATTTTCTATTTTTTTACAAAAATGGGGAATAGAAGGCCTTTCTATTGATATGGTTCTTTCCCATGACCCATCATCCCATCCCTAGTAACCTACCCTCTACAGAAGATTTTTTTTTCCTTTTTCTCTTCAAATTTGCATGTGAGGACTATGTCTGCTCAAAACATAGCCTCCAGGTCATCTGCATTTTATTATGAGGTTGTGGCATCTAGTAAAAATTGAACATCAGAATTTTAGAGTCATTTCTACCTTATTCATAAAAACAAATGGAGGGATTATTTTCCAAATGAATGTATGAATGTATGACTCCCTCAAAGTAAAGACCCAGAATGGTTTTGTTCACATTATATAACTTTGTTCATTGAAGGTGCTCAAAATACACCTGATGTACAGAGAGAAACCCATATTCTTTCTGTACAGTCGACAGAATACCGTAAGATAGTCAGATTCACATGGAAATTTTCTAAATTTAGAAGGTATATGGCATAGGAGGGGTAATGAGTAAAGTAGATGGGAGAGGTTCAAATTTCAGTTCTGCTTCAAGAAAGTATTTTGTAACAAGAGAGTTGATAAACCCTTGCTGTCCCCACCCTGCAGTCCATTCCAGTTCCCTTCCAAGCATAGGACAAGAAACATAAAGGAAATCTGGCTCTCCGTTGATGACTAACCTTTGGTGCTTTGTGGACTTGCGTTCCATTTTTAGCCTACTGGGGCCGCCATATTTCGGCACAAGCTCTTGGGAATCTGACCGTCGCAGAATCTGCTGTATAATCTTTGACAGTATGAATCCTTTGACTTAATTTCTTTCTTGTCCTGGAGCAAGTGAGGGGATTGGTGGAAGGACTCCAGTGTGGAATAACCATCCTTAAAGACCCAAGGAAAGGACACATGATCAGCATTATTGTTTGCTCTCTCCACTCCTGCTCTTTCTCTTATTTTTTTTTTTTCTCATTAAACTTTTATTTTAATGGGTCTCAAAATTCTGTGACAGATTTTTGGTCAAGTTGTTTCCATTAAAAAGTACTGATTTGGGACGCCTGGGTGGCTCAGTTTGTTGAGCGGCTCAGTTGGTTGAGCGGCTGCCTTTGGCTCAGGTCATGATCCCAGCGTCCTGGGATCGAGTCCCACATTGGGCTCCTTGCTTGGCGGGGAGCCTGCTTCTCTCTCTGCCTCTGCCTGCCACTCTGTCTGCCTGTGCTCGCTCTCTCGCTCACTCTCTCTCTGACAAATAAATAAATAAAATCTAAAAAAAAATACTGATTTTTAAAAACTAATAACTTAAAACTGCCACATGTACACAAAAACAAATGGTCCACAAAACATTCTCCTTTCCTTCTGGAGGTTTTATGATGCATCGTTATCATTAACCAGGCTTTTATTATTAAACTTAAATGGCCATCTGACACAAACAGTTCTGAGACCCTTCTCCCACCACTGATTAAGACTCGGGTGGCAGGTATTGGGGATAATAATTAGCCTTCTGAGCTTTCTGGGCAGACTCCGTGACCTTGCCAGCTCCAGCTGCCTTCTTGTCCACTGCTTTGATGACCCCACAGCAACCGTCTGTCTCTTGTCACGGACAGCAAAACAGCCCAGAGGAGGATAGTCAGAGAAGCTCTCAACACACATAGGCTTGCCAGGAACCGTATCAACAATGGCAGCATCACCAGATTTCAAGAACTTGGGACCATCTTCCAGCCTTTTTCCAGAATGACGATCTATCTTTTTCTTCAGCTCAGCAAACTTGCGAGCGATGCGAACTGTGTGACAGTCCAGCACAGGTGCATCTCCAGCACTAATTTGGCCTGGATGGCTCAGGATAATCACCTGAGCCATGAAGCCAGCTGCTTCCATTGGTGGGTCATTTTTGCTGTCCCCGGCCACATTGCAACATCTTTGACAGATATGTTCTTGACAT
This sequence comes from Mellivora capensis, assembly GCA_004024625.1. Lineage (NCBI taxonomy): Eukaryota > Metazoa > Chordata > Mammalia > Carnivora > Mustelidae > Mellivora > Mellivora capensis. The sequence goes on from PISX010006485.1 coordinate 61,191, forward strand.
TGAAGCCCACATTGTCCCCAGGAAGAGCCTCACTCAAAGCTTCATGGTGCATTTCAACAGACTTGACTTCAGTTGTAACATTGACTAGAGCGAAGGTGACCACCATGCCAGGTTTAAGAACACCAGTCTCCACCCAGCCCACAGGGACATTACTAATACCACCAATTTTGTAGACGTCCTGGAGAGGCAGACGCAAGGGCTTGTCAGTTGGATGAGTTGGTGGCAGAAGGCAATCCAGAGCCTCAAGCAGGGTGGTTCCCCTGGCATTCCCATCTTTACGGGTGACTTTCCATCCCTTGAACCCAGGCATATTAGCACTTGGCTCCAGCATGTTGTCACCATTCCAGCCAGAAATTGGCACAAATGCTACTGTGTCAGGGTTGTAGCCAATTTTCTTAATGTAGGTGCTGACTTCCTTAACGATTTCCTCGTATCTCTTCTGGCTGTAGAGTAGCTCAGTGGAATCCATTTTGTTAACACCAACAATTAGTTGTTTTACACCCAGTGTGTAAGCCAGAAGGGCATGCTCATGGGTCTGCCCGTTCTTGGAGACACCTGCTTCAAATTCACCAACACCAGCAGCAACAATCAGGATGACACAGTCAGCCTGAGATGTGCCTGTTATCATGTTTTTGATAAAGTCTCCGTGTCCTGGAGCATCAGTGATGGTCACATAATACTTGCTGGTCTCGAGTTTCCACAGGGAGAGATCAGTGGTGATACCAAATTCACGTTCAGCTTTCAGTTTACCCAAGACCCAGGCGTACTTGAAGGAGCCTTTCCCCTTCTCAGCAGCCTCCTTCTCGAATTTTTCGATAATTCTTTTGTCGATCCCACCACATTTGTAGATCAGATGACCAGGAGTGGTAGACTTGCCCGAATCTACGTGTCCAATGACGACGATGTTGACATGAGTCTTTTCCTTTCCCGTTCTGGTTTAGGTTGAGCGGTGGTTTTCACGACACCTGTGTTCTGGCGGCAAACCTGTTGTGAAAAAGCTCTTTCTCTTATTTGAATGTACTCTTCAACATCGCTTTACCCATCAATTACTGAGCAGCGATTGCTTGCGTGTCATTGGGTAATTTTATTGGTTCCATTCTTTTGACACTTCACTCTTTTAAGCACCTTCTTATGAGTAAGATTCTGAAACAAAACCACCGCAGTTTCATACTGAGGGTTACACATCAATAAAATCCTCAACCGAATGTGAATGCAATTAGTACCATTATAAATGCCTTTTGGAGATGCACATGGTGCTCCAAGATTGCTTGAAAGAGTTGCTTGACTCAATTGGAAAAATATGGTAGAAAGGACCATTTCTAGATAAGGGAAGCCCGTCTAAGGACCCTAAGATGCTGGGGGGATGGATGGCCTTGCCCGGGGATCTTAGAAGGAACATGGACTCTGCTCAGGGAGAGCTGGTAAGCAAGGACTGGATTCTTCAAAACCTTTTAGGTCATAGCAGCATTTTGGTCACTGATGAAAAGTCAGTGAAACATTTTAAGTACAGAATGACATGATTTGCTTTAAAAAAGCCTTTCTTTTAGGGGCAATTTTAAACACATAAAAAAATTGAAAAATATAATGAAGCCTTGTGCACCCATCAACTAACATTTCTTGACTCACACTCAGTCATGTTTCCTCATAACCCAAACCACATTCCCTTGTTTCTCATCACATTTATTTTGAAGTAAAACCCAAGACATCTTATCATTACCTTACTCAGTGGATCTCTAAAAGTCAAGGACTCTGTCTTCAAAAATAAACATGAATACCTAAAAAACCCCAATAACTCACATTTTTAAAAATTAAACATATAATGTATTATTAGCTCCAGGTGTACAGGTCTGTGAGTCACCATATATTTCTTAATATTATCAAATATCCAACCAGTGTTCAAAGTTTCCCAGTTGTATCATGTGGGGTGTGTAGGTATGTACATGTGTGTGTGTGTGTACATGTGTGTAGGTAGGTATGTGTGTGTGTGTGTGTGTACAGTTTCTTCAAGGTCCAGCTAAGATTTTTACATTGCAATTATTGCTATTCTCTTAAGTCTCTTTTAATCTATGCATCCTTCTACCATCTCTATTTCTTTTTAAAAAAAAAAAGATTTTATTTATTTATTTGACAGACAGAGATCACAAGTAGGCAGAGAAGCAGGCAGAGAGAGAGGAGGAAGCAGGCTCCCTGCTGAGCAGAGAGCCTGATGTGGGGCTCGATCCCAGGACCCTGAGATCATGACCTGAGCCGAAAGCAAAGGCTTTAACCCACTGAGCCACCCAGGAGCCCCTACCATCTCTATTTCTATTCCTTCCAATTTGTTGTTAAGGAATTCATGTTATTTATGACACCATGTTCCCCACCATTTGAGTGTTGATCAGTGTATCTCCGTGGTGGCTTTAGCCAGTCCCTCTGAAAATTTGTAGTTAGATCTCTGGAGCCTGTTCCTTTGCATATTCAATTTCTGGTATGACTTCATAGGTGGTGTTCTGACCTTCAGAAGGCACAGAATTGTCTATTTTTACCCCCTTTTCATAGCCATGGGTGATCATTGTCTACTTCATGAATTTACTGGAGTTTAAAAAATAGTGATGTGTGAATTCTACCATTTTTTTCTTCATTCAATAGGTAGGATGGTTTACAAATGGAAATTTCCTCATCAGTGATTTGGTTTCCCTGTGGTCCAGTCCCCCAGGAGAAGCAGGATAAATGCTTCCTCCATTCCTCATACTTCATCTTCTTAAAATAATGGATTGGTCCTCCAAATTCCTGCGAAGATGAACAATGAAGGTTTTTGTTTGTTTGAGTTTTGTCTTTAGCATCCATAAAACTTCATGGATTTAAGCTTATTTGTTTGTTTTAATCCATTGTACTTATTATCCTTATTGATGCTCTGTAGCCCGAAAGAGCAGTCAGCATTAGGCCTTAAGACTATTGAGGCCTCAATCCTCAATCCTCAGTTGAGAAATGGAAGCAGGGTGTTGTAGAAGGAGTGAAGCGTGCACAAAACCCTTTGGCTTATCTCTTTGATTTGTTTCTGAAATATTCATCTCATCCCAATCAAGATCTGGCCCAGAGAGAGAAGGGAGGCAGTTCTAAGTGTGGAAAAGTCATAGAACAAGGACATCATATTAAGTTTTGTTTTGTTTTGTTGATATGTAACTAACCACAAACTTAGTGGCTTAAAAGAACCCTCATTTTAAAAATTTTACAGTTTTCATGTCAGGCATCTGGGTACACCTTAGCTTGACCCTCTGCTCAGTGTCTCACCGGATTAAAATTGAGGAAGGTGTTGACTGTGGCCGAATTCTTATCTGAGCCTCGGGGTCCTCCTCCCAAGCCCACTGGCCAGTGGAAGAGTTTAGTTCCTTATAATTGTAATACCAAAGCCCAGAGCTGCTGGAGGCTGTCCACTGTTCCTGCCACATGCCTTCTTCACAAAAATGCTAGTTTTCTTCTTCAAGTCCAACAAGAGAATTTAGTGTTTTGAGTCTAGATACTTTCTGAAAGAGATGGCCTTATTAGGTCAAGCCCACCCAGGATAATTTCCCTTTTCATTAAGTCAACTGAGTTTTATTTATTTTTTTAAAGATTTTATTTATCTATTTGAGCAAGATAGGCAGAGATAGTGCAGAGATAGCAAGAGAGAGAACAAGCAGGGAGGAGCGGGAGAAGCAGGCTCCCTCCTCAGCAGGAAGCCTGATGCAGATCCTCAGTCCCAGGACCCTGGGATCATGACCCGAGCCAAAAGCAGATGCTTAACTGACTGAACCACCCACACACCCCTTGATTAGAGTTTTAAATTGTATCCACAAAATCTTTACACTGTTGCCATATAATATAACTTAATCAAGGACATGATATCGTATCATATTCACAGGGGAGAGGATCAGACAAAGCATGACTCTGGGAGCCATCTTAGAAATCTGCCTACCTCAGCTATTTGTAGCTGTTGAGGAGGAAAAAAAAAAATTTTTTCCCCTTCCAATGTTCTTCTAGGTGGCCTAAGAATTAAATCACATGAGACACATTAGCAAGAGAAAATCAAATTTAATTTCCTACATGTAGGAATCCCACATACATGAGAGGTTCAAAGACAGAGAGGTGGAAGGAGGTAAAAATATCATCCTAAGTTAAGAAATTGAATAAAGGTCCAGGGCTTCAAAGGGGAGGACGACAATTCACAGGCAGTAAGAAGAGGAGGTGTTTGGTAATTGTTTTCTTTGCCACACAGATGGGTCATTCAGATAAAATTTCTCTCTGGTAATAACTCCTATTCTGAGAAAGACCTCCCAATTTAGATTCTTCTAGGTAGTGAAGGGAGGGGCAAAAGTTTCTCTTGAGCCTGCAGAAACTTGGTTTCCTTCAGGTCAAAATAGTGCATACACCAGAGTGGCATATTTTGGGTAGAATTCATAGGTTTATTATGGATTCATTCACTGTCTTGCTGGGTCCAAAGCTTGTCCCATCTCTGAGCCTCAATTTCCCTGCCTAAACATGAAAGAACTGAATTAGATTATTCATAACACCCTCCCAGCATTAACATTCAAGCAACTAACAGATCTGCTGTTCTCACAATTTAATGAATGTTGGTTCCTTTGCTTAACAGCCACACTTTTCCACAAAATAAAGAAGGAAAGACATGTTCCCAAATCGGCCGCTATAAAGAAACAGACCTGTAAATAATTAAATAAGCTCTGTGGCTTTGGTGGCTGGTTTTTACACAGATCATAAGTCAGTCACTGAGTTTAAAAGACTTGATATGCTTACATTCAGTTTTACAGAATCCATAAATTTGCCTTTTAAAGGTAAAATACTAATTTGACAGGACACATTCTTGTGTTCTTTTTAGTTCATTCTAGAAATAAAAACATGCGAACAAACCTTATCATTGTTTTATAGAAATCGGAACAGACACTACAGTGAGTAATTTTTAGTAAGAGCAATAGCATAATTAGCAGGAAACCCAGTTGATAAAATATCTGTTTAATTTAAGCAATTGGTATGCTACTTTTAAAATAATCAGATTAAAGTTAAATACAGCATTTGGAATTATTTTTATGTGTAATTTAGGGCTCTATAAAATAAGAAAATGTAATACTCAAGCATTTAAAATAGAATCCTGGGGAGATTGCCCAAATTTAGTAGCTAACGTAACACAATGCCAGCTCAACTCCCAACATTCTTCCTTTTCTGCTTTTAGACATTTAAAGAAATGACAGTGGAAAACAGACCATGGCATAGTCCAGGAGAGTAAAGATTTGTAGGAAGGCATACAAGTTGACTTACGACAGTGGCACCAGGATGGCTCAGTCAGTTAAGCATCTGCCTTAGGCTCAAGTTGATCTCAGGGTCCTAGGATTCTGCCTCTGGTTCTGCTCAGCAGAGAGTCTGATTCTCCCCCTCCCTTTGCTGTTCCCCCAACTCATGCTCTCTCTCTCTCTCTCTCTCTCAAACAAATAAATAAAATCTTTAAAAATTTTTGATCAAATTGTCTTAGGTCAATTTTTTAAAAAAGATTTTGTTTATTTATTTGACAAACAGAGATCACAGGTAGGCAGAGAGACAGGCAGAGAGAGAGGGAAGCAGGCGCCCCGCTGAGCAGAGAGCCCAATGTGGGGCTCGATCCCAGGACCCTGAGATCATGACCTAAGCCAAAAGCAGAGGCTTAACCCACTGAGCCACCCAGGCGACCCAGGTCAATTTTTTTTTTAAAGATAATTGTTGGTAGCCTTCAATAGTTAAAAGTAGAAAAAAGTTCCAAGTCCTCCCAACTTTGCTACAGGATGGTGCATTAAAATGAAAGCAGTTTTGGGCTCGCTTCGGCAGCACATATACTAAAATGCAAGCAGTTTCAGCCTGAATATACAGTTGACCCTTGAAGAATATGGATTTGAACTGTGTAGAACCACTTACATGTGGATTTTTTCAATAAATACGGTACAATACTGTAAATGTATTTTCTCTTCCTTATATTTTCTTTCCGTCTTCTTCTTTTTTAAAAAGACTTTATTTCTTTCTGAGAGAGAGAGAGAGAGAGAGAGAGAATACAAGCAGGGGGAGTGGCAGGCAGAGGGAGAAGCAGGCTCCTGGCTGAGCAGGGAGCCCCATGTGGGACTCGATCCCAGGACCCTGAGATCATGACCCAGATGCTTAGCTGACTGCGCCACCCAGGCCTCCCTCTCCCCTCTAGTTTTCTTAATAGCATTTTCTTTTCTCTGGCTTACTTAATTGTGAGAGTACAGTCTATATCGCATATAATGTACAGACTATGTGTTGATCAACTCTTCACGGTACTGCTGAGCCTTCTGGCCAACAGGAAGTTTTTAGCAGCTCAGTGTTTAGGGAGTCAAAGTTATATGGTGCCCTTAACTCCGCTATTCAAGAATCAACTTACTAGAGAAGCAGACATAAAAGCAGGCTTATAGCCTATCCTGGAATCTCAGCAAAGTCCCAGCTCTCTCCTCCTAGACCAGGGTTTCTCATCCTTGCTTGGTGCTTGTCTTGTGCACTGTAGGATGTTTAGCATCTTTCCTGGCCTTTACCTACTGGACGCCAAGCCCTTGTCTATCCCCTTCCCCAAGTTGTGACAACCCCAGACACTCTTGATAGGAGGAGGTCAATGAGTACTTGCAGAGGGAATAAATGCTGGTAGAAGGTATGGAAGGAACAGGTGGGCATGGAGGGTGTGGAAATCAACAGTTGTGCTCTGTGATATTGTGGTTTCTAAGAAATACATGTATTTGGTCATTCAGGTTAACAGCATGTATTTCTGATATATATTTGGTCTTCATCCATGGTTCCTGGCTCACAGCTCCCTAAACCCTTGGGATCCCCTGAGCATAAGAGCGATGGACAATCTTTTGTTTGGTCGCTTGTCTTCAGCTTCTGGAAACACTTCAGAGCCATAAAGGTGAAATGGGTGTCTGATTATCCATAACAAGCCCCTTCCTACCACAGCTGGGCTTGTATTAAGGAAGTAACTTATGGAGAGGCCCTAAGGATGAGGGCTGGTTTCTAGGGGGAACCAATGAGTTAATCAATCGTATCTATGTAATGAAGCCTACATAAAAACCCACAAGGAGGGGGTTGGGAGAGCTTCCAGGTTGGGGAACTAGAAGGCTTCCATGTGCCACTGTGCTGAGCCCCAAAATGCCTAAGGACAGAAGCTCCTTTGAGACCTTGACCTCTGTATATCTTCATCTGGCTGATGTGTATCCTTCAATAGGCTTTGCAATAAATTGGTGGTCTAGTGAGTAAACAGATTTCCTGAGATCCATGAACCATGAGCCATTTTAGCAACTGAATTGAGCCCAAGGAACCCCTGATTTATAGCCAACCAGAGATGCAGGTAACAACTCAAAGTTGTGGTTGGCATACTGAGTTGGACGGGGTTGTTGAAACCTCCAGGTAGTTGATGAGTCAGAAGTACAGGTAACAACGTGGGCTTGAGATGAGTTTCTAAAGAAGAGGGAGACCTTCTGGGGGCTGAGCCCTTGACCTGTGGAATCTGCTGTTGTCTCAGCTAGACAGGGTAGGAACTGAGTTGAATTCTCAGACAACCTGCTGGTATCCATGAATTGCTCGTTGGTGTGGGGAAACACACACACCCACGCATGCACACATATACACATTTTAGAATGGGGTCCAGGAACCCAAAAGATACTGTAAAATAAAGGATCTATGACCTGGAAATGCAACAACTGTGAGGCAGGTGGTGCTGAAGTGTGATCATCCAAGGAATGGGTGGTCCTGGTTTTTTTTTTGGAATGAGCTCAATAATCTGGGGTGCTTTAAGCAGGTGCCCACTCTGAGCTCTTGTATCAGGATTCAGGAAGCATGTATGCTAAGGTAACCCCAAGGCTTTTTGTTTCTCTAGACTTCATACCTTGGTAGTTCCTACTCATACGAAATAAGAATTTCCAAAAGAGCTTAGGTCTTAAATTCACTGCCTAGGAGAAATGTTCCCTAAAATCATCTCTTATTGAATATAGGCTTACCTAAGTATTTTTAGAAGTTGTTTTGCGGATTGCTGCAGGGAATTTGCATGTACAATGGGTGCAGTATTTGAAAACAACTTAAACCAGAATGAATTCTGAGAGCACTAGAAGAGTCAGCTGGTCTTTGATAGTCCATCCTCCCGAAAGTGTTCACGCATAGAACGTGGCCTTCCCACAGCACTGACTGTGGGTCATGTCTGTTGATCATCAGACGTTACTGAACAGCTACCCTGTGAAAGATGCTGGTCAGTGATGAATTGGCTCCCTTTGCTATTTGTCACTGACACTTCTTTTTAAAATTAATTAAAAAAATGTACTGATAAGGTGCGTAGTGTTGTCTCTACCTTCCTTCATGGGATGAATGAATTGTTACTACTGGTCTCACTTGAAATTCAAGTGATTAACAAATCAAGTAGATTAATTTAATCAAGACAATAAATGAAGATGAACTGAACAGGGTTCCAAATGTGAACCCTGAATGAGCTACAATATATTTCAATTGAGTTCAGCAAACATTCATATCACTTATCAAAATTCACCATGGAATTCATCCTGAAGTCCGTGAAGAATAAGCTTGAACCCAGGAGAGGTCACTTCTGGGTGCAGCAGAAGCTTCCAGGGGAATGACTAAAACTACTTTGAACCCTCTAGTTTTATGTTCGGTATGCCTAGGGATTTTATTCTATTCTATCATGCATTTATAATAGTTAAGATGTTTACCTCTTCCCTCAAATATTAAGGCATATTGACATTTCAGAAGCATTTCACATGTTGATATAGTTTTGAGAAACTCCACATCTTGTGTTCACACCTCTGCCATGTACATCCCAGCTGGGGACACATAGGGACCACGGGGGTGAGCTGGGGCAGCAAAAACACTGAGAAACCATAGTCTTCCCCCCAAGATGCTTAAATCTGGTATTGATGCTTATAGTTGATAATGACCATGTACTTAGTCCTGGGATCAAGTCTTTGACAGGCATCATCTCACTTATTTAATCTTTACAATAATTCTGTAAGGTATTAATGATGATGACAAGTATGTATATATGTATGTAGGTACGTAACTGTCTTGTACTGAGAATGCTCAGGCAACTCAACCAAAGTCATGAAGCCAGAAAGTGGTAAAACCAGAATTTGGACCCAGAAATTCTGGCTGCAGAGCCCACCCCTCCCTATACAGACTGGGCCCCTTATCCTCCAAATCCAGTGAAAATGAGAGAATTCAGTCAGTTATGGGGAAAACATTCTAACATGTATTGCTTTTCTAAATCTCATTTTAAATTATCAAAGAAAAATATTCTTACTATGGAATGCTTACGAATTTTAAGTGTACAGTATAATGACCTTTGGCAAATTCTTACATCTGTCTGATTCATACCCTCTAGGATATGGACCATTGTCCTCATCCCCAGAAATTTTCTGACAATATTCTTCGTACCCAAACTTGAAACCCCAGAAAACATCTGCTGTTCTGATTTCTACCACAACAGATCAGTCTGGCCTGCTCAAAGATTACTTATTAGTGGACTTACACAGTATGTACCTCATTACATCTGGCTTCTTCCACTCAGCATTACATTTTTGAGATCTGTCTGCATTGTTTTTGGTGTCAGTAATTCATTGACTTTTATGGCTGTGTCTATACTTTCTACTCATCTATTTCCTTTTTTTAAAAAGATTTTATTGATTTATTTGAGAGAGGGAGAGCATGAGTGGGGAGAGGAGCAGGGGGAGAGGGAGGAGCAAAAGGGAGCCTGACTTGGGGCTTCATCCCAGGACCCTGAGATCATGACCTGAGCCGAAGTCCGACACTTAACCGACTGAGCCACCCAGGTGGCTTCCTCTTCTATGTCTTTAAATAAGGAAGGATTTTTATCTGCCTGTGATATTTAAAGCCCTAAAAGGGGATTCAACAGGAAGAGGTCAATACGTCTTCAGGGTCTGTGTGCTACAGGTGTCTGTTGCTGGGCTGACCTGGTCCATTCCTGCATACGCTCCTTCTGCTGGCTCTGCTCTCTGAGCCCAAGCTCTGGGCCACAGCAGCTGGTGGGTGAAGGACCCATGCCTATGCTAAAGGTGTGTGCTAGTCTGGACCCAAGAGAAGGTAACGACCTCTGAGATTCTCTGATGGTACATTGTGTCCCAAAAGAAAGCTTCATATTTTACAGTGAACAATGGAATCCATTAAATCCATGTTTGGAAAATGGATATACAAGGCAAGCAAGTGACTAAAACCAGCAATCCTTTGGAATTGTGTTTAGGTCCTGTGACGCTGCGTTATTGCTCTGGTTCTCTAGGACCCAGAGCGATCTGGCCGTCTCACTGTCTCATACCATACGTACTTCCCATAACCCCCTACGACGGAGTGGAACAGAGATGAGCAGGAGTGTTGGGGACAATGTGGGGAGGTGCAGGCACTAACAGTGGCTCAGAGCTTGGACGTTCATTGAGTGGGGCACAATAATTAAGCCAAAAGTCATGTAGTAGAGGAGGGGGCAATGATATTGTGCAGATAAATTGCATTCAAGTTAGAGAATTCTTGAAAGCCAGAGTGAGGAGTTTATACTTAATTTCTTAGGCACTGGGGAGCCATTTTGAGCAGAGTGGAACAGCCGTCCAGGACAAATAGTGTGGCTGAAAACTTTTTTACGAAGAGTGAAAGGAAGCTGGCAGTATCTTGAAACCTGAGCTAGGGCAGCACACAGATCTCAGAAAGCCGTGATTTCACTTCTTATTGGAAGAATTTCTTTGGTTCTTTTTCCTCATGGTGTGCATGTGTGCGTGTGTGTGCGTGCGAGCGGGTGTGTGTGTGTAATGGACCTGAAATTAGCTTCTTTGCACATTTTAAGCATCATTAACCTCACTGTGTTCAAATCTTTAAGTTTGTTATGCTCTAGACCTTAAGCCAAGACACAAATAAACCCAATTAGGCTAGTAATAGCCTTGGATTAAATTATATTAACTATTAAGAGAACACAATTTACGCATAGTCAGCATGTTTGGTTCTTGTTGTAAAGAAAATTCTGAAATGGTAACTTAATATTGAAACCTGAGAGAAAACAAATCTGCATAATATCATCAAGTTGCTTTTACTGTGGGACCCAGATGGGTTGCAGGTAGTGGAATTATTACGGAAACAAACTGCGCTAACATTTTTTCCAAGTCAGGGCACGAGAATGAGGAAAAAGTAGGTTTCTTGGTTTGGAGGCAACAAGCGTGCTTAGGTGTCAACTGTAATTAAAATAAGAAACTAGGGGTGCCTGGGTGGCTCAGTTGGTTAAGGGGCCGGGTGTTGGTTTCGGCTCGGGGCATGATCTCAGGGTCCTGGGATAGAGCCCCACATCACCCCATTGGGCTCATGCTCAGTGGGGAGCCTGCTAGAGCATTCACCCTCTGCCCCTCCCCTCCAAAATACATCTTTTCATAAAAAAGAAACTAATACACATTCACCTTTGTGTCTCTGAGACGGAAGAAAAGTATGGGGAAAAGGAAAACTACCTATTTCACATTTGGGATGATCATGTTATAAGAAGAGTAAGTGAAATTGTAGGGGAAAAAAATAACCAAGAACGTTTTCCACATTTACTTACTTTTTCCTCTTCTCCTTTTAACCTTGTTCTGAATCTGCCTCTAGAATGATGGGGACTTGGGATAAAACATCCATTATAATTGTCATCAGCATCTTTATCACTGTGATCACGTGTGTTCGAGTGTTTTTCTCATGTTCTTTGTTGTAATACGCTATTTAAGTGCATAGTTCAAATGTAAATACAAGTGAGTATGTAGGGGAAAACCTCTAATAACACACGATAGCAGAGTATGAATATCAGACATCTTCTAAGATAACACGTGCATCTCCAGGATTTAAGAAACATAGTGACCAAAGACCAGGAGAATCAATGCCATTTCTAGAGGTCGAAACTCAGCAGGTTTTAATAAAACATGCCCCTCTGATGTACGAGGGTTATTAAGATCTAAGTTAAGATGTTTAATCAGGGCTTTTTATAATGGGCTGGTTTTCTTGTTGGTCGAGAAGCAGTGCTGAGTACTGCTTTGATGTGAGGCTGACTTGAGCAGGAGTCCTGGCTAGGAGATGCTTGGCCAGGGCTTTTTCTTTCTGAGAACTTCCTCGTCGGTAAACTAAGAATACTAATGGTGCCATCAAGTCTGCCTTGTGGGATTTTTGTGATAAATAAATAACGTAGGGAAAATAAGGGCAGTGTCTCATCCCTAGAAAGCCCTCAATAAGTCTTTATTATCCTCATTACCCTCATCACCAGAATTCATTACTGTCAGACTTTGTTAGGGGTTAAAGTTTGGAAAGAGATTTCATCCACGTATGGTGTTGTCCAGTTAGATAGGGTCTCGGGATATTTGAGCTCAGATATAACTATCCACAGGCATTTGGATTTGTCTGGCTTTTTACAATGACAAATAATGCCGTAATGATTATGCTTATAAATATTTTAATGTATCTTGAGGAATATCTGGATAGTTTCATGACATCAACATTTGGGGACTAAATATTTATCAGCATTATGTTAGTCATTTTTATTTTGTTTATATGCAAATGAGAAACTAGCATTAAGCTAGCTTAAATTAAAATAGTTATATATATTTCTCTGCTTCGGTTATCACATGGTTGAAGTACTAAGGCTCTGACACAGTATCTACTGATTCTAGCTGGTAAGCCCTTTCTCTTCTTTACCATAGTAATTTTGCTGCTTCTCCTGTATTTACTCATTCAGATGGACTTTAGAATCAATCTCTTAAATTCTAAAAAACATAGCATGGGGGCTTTATGGGAATTTTATTGAATTGCTATTGGTGAGATTAATTATTAATTTGGGAAGATTAGATACATTGGCAATATTGAATTTCAGTAAAGCTTTATGGTTTCTTATAGCCTTGGATTTTAAAAATTTATTCCTCAATATTTGACATGTACATATAATCTCCTTCATAATAAAATTTAATTGGTTAAAATGAATATATAGGAAAGACACTGTTTTTTAAATACTATTCACCTTTGATTCAAAACAATAAAAATACCAAACAATCAAAGGAAATTTACAGTGTCTAAGTATATTATATTCAGGGTCTCATTTAATCTTCACAGAAATGTTTTAGATGTAATTATTTGTATTTTTATATTTTACCCATAAAGGGTGTGAGGCTTAAAAAGGTTATGAAATGTCCACAGTCACACAGCAAGTGGCTAGGGTGTGGAGCATGTTTTTAACCACTGGTATATATTATCTTGTTTTATTTGGGATAAAAAGATGATTTCTAAGAAATTTAAGTGGATTAGCATGCATTAACAGGTATTTTCTAGAAAATTGATACGTTATTCTTATAGATGATTAATCTTCTCTCTTTTGTAAGTTTCCACTTTTTCATTCTTGAGGGAAGATTATCACCACCGTTTTGGGGGTGTGGGAAGGACCCGGCAAGGGTGAAAAGGGAATTCCTAGACTCTTAGCTGCCATTTTGAAATTCTCATAGTTAAAAATAAATCTTTTCCTAAACCCACAGTCCCTGCAGTAAGGGTTGGTTTTATTCAAAGAAAAATGTTTCTATTCTGTTTATTCTGTTCTATATTCTGTATCTATTTATTCAAAGAAAAATGCATCAGTAGCTAGTTGAGAGTATGTTGAGGCAGTTGGTGTATATGGAATCGTGTGTAGGATTTCAAAGCAAGCAAGGCAAAGGACCCGGAGAACACTTCACCTGTAGAAAGCGTGAGTTACAGCAACTCCATGAGAGAAACAAAAGCAATTATCCACCTGTTATGGCGGGCCCAGTTTTCAGCATCGCTCCACGTGATCCTAAGTATCATGTTTCTTACAGAGTCACTGGCCCTGTTTGAACAGACCATTCGGTATTTCCTTGAATTCAGCTGAGGGCTGTAAAAGGGCCCCATCTCCGGTCTGGACTCGGGATGTCTGGCAAACGACTCCCAAGCTAATGGGTAAAACCCACTGGCCTTAGAACTGTTAGCTCAACCCAGACTGGAAAACATGGTGGCACTTAGCTGCTACTTAGAGTAGAGAGCACTCAGCTTTTCTGTATGGTGTTTAATGAAACAGCTTTTCTTTCTTTCTGGGAAAAACAAAAACAAAAGCAAAAACAAAAAACAAAAACCTGTCCCACTCCTTAGTCAACTTCACAAAATTTTATTATACAAGATTTAAGTACAAGATTCCAGGACTAGAGCGATTTCTACCACTTGACCAACAGAACGCAGAGCTTGAACCCGTGTTGTAGCAGATAATGGAAAACCCTTACCTTCATTTTGCTGCTACAAGTACAAATCGCTGCCTTGAGTACCTTTACAGTGGAGAATTCTGCAGAATAAATACAGCCCAGTCTGAGCCTTGCCGAACTGCGCAGGGCAAAAAGGTTTTGTTTACGTGGTTTTAGTGACAATTCTGAGATGAATAATCACAGACCACACATGCCTTTTTTGGTCTTCCTGAAAGAAAAGTTTTATAAGTTGGGAGAAAGGGGCTAGGAATTGGCTCATGCAATTTGCTCGTGGGGTCTCTGATCTCTTCTGATTTGGTCATTTAACAGGTCATTTCAATTCCCCCGGGATTACTGCCCTCTGCTTATTTTTCACTATATCCGTGGCTGCGAACCTGTCTACACCACCAGCATCCCTCGTGACCCTGACCGGCGGGTCACTAACTCTCGGCCAATCTTGCTTCCACTCAACATGCTGCCTCCTGAACACACTAGGGCCAGTCTCCCAGTGGATGCGACAGTGATCTTTTCAAAGGCAGAGCCTTTTGAAAGCCATGCCATGACTTCCTGTTGCTCTCAGGCCAAGGATCAAAATCCTTCATTTGGCTTAGGGATCCTTGCTTCATAAGGCAACTCACAGTTCTCCAAATTTATTTTTTAATATCCGTGCCTCTGTTGCCGAGGTCACGTCCTTCCCTCATTCTTCCACCTGGTAGTACGACAACTTGTACTGTTCTTATGATCTCCTAAAAATCAATTCTCAAGACACCCGAAATACAGATAAACTCCCCTTTCTTGTGTGCTCTCAAAGAGACAGATCCTTTTCTTGCAGTGACTTACATCAGTGTGTATTTAAATATTTATTCGTGTGATAAGCTTTATTAATACCTATCCTTTGTGCTACACTATAAAACAACATCTTTTTTGTTTTTCTAATGTTTATTCTAGCATCTCGCCGTATACATCCCTTAACGCATATTGATTAAATGAAGAAACAAATCTTCTTCTACCCAAATCAAAATATCTTTTTTTTTCCCCCCAAAGATCACGTTCTTAAAAAAATAGTTTGTCTCAGGAGAATTTCAATTTATCTGGAATCCTTAGGTTAATTTTCCACATAGAAAATATCTTTCATCATATCTCCTGGCAAAGATACAACGAAACTCAGATAATTTCATCTTCAAAGCGCTGATCTCATCATTTGTGTTCTTTCTGCAGTGATTACAAAAGTAACGGTATTTCTAATTTCCGGCCTTCGGTGCACATCTTTTGTGTTTTAAAAAATCAGAAAATTTAATTGACTCCTAATGTTTGCAGACTCACACCTGCCTTCCTCTTTCTTCAGAGCCTGAGCACTCCCTATCCCATTACTTAATGGGAATACTCATTGCAAGCTAATATTGAATAAATATTTTACGGAGCCGCTTGCAATCACTGTCACGTCGCTGATGTGTGGGTCGGCTCCACACGTGGCCGGAATACAAAATCTCGAGAAGGGCTCCCTGGCAAAGCAGATCTGTGACCGGCAGTGACAAGCCGACATGTTTCATCCTCTGCCTGCCTCTGGACATACAGAACACAGACGCAAAGAGAAGTGGTTGTATGGCCCTCGGCACGCCTGTTAGGAAGGCCACAAACAACCTGGCCTGGGGGAGTGCTACTGGAATAAAATACACTGAAAAATGGAGAGCAGCTCTCACAAGTTGTTATTTTTTTGCTCAGTCTGTTCTGCGGAGCACAGAATCAGGCATGGGAGCGAGTGGAAAAAGCACAGACCCGGAGATCTGGCTGTAGCTGGCAGATCCCTAGCTGGCAGATTCATTAAACTCACTGGAATGTGGGATTTTCTTTGGTAAAATGCAACTGGGATTTTGTTGCTGGGATTTTTTTCTTCTTTTTTTCAATTTCCTTCTTCCCTTCCCCAGAAAAAGTTGTCCTGGAATGAGTTAAACAGGCAAGGAAGACTTTATTCAAGACTGTTATGATGGGGTGGCAGAGAGATTGAACTCATCTCTATTAAGATGGAAGGAATGAGAGTTTTTAAGTGCTGGGATGAACTAAGGGTGTATTTAGGGGGAGGTTAGTCAATATGATGAGGTCCTCTGTGTTTGCTGATTCGTTCCTATCCAAGTTAGATGCCCCCATAGAGAATGGGAGATAGGAGTCCTAGCTCTTTTCCTTTCCTTTTTCCTTTCCTTTCCTTTCCTTTCCTTTCCTTTCCTTTCCTTTCCTTCCTTCCTGTAAGAATAATCAATATGCAATATCTTAAAATTTTCAGTATGCAATAGAGTATTGCTAACAACAGGCAAAGTGTTGATCTATAGAATGTAATCATCTCACATAACTGAAACTTTATACCCATCGAACAGCAACCCCCCCTTCCCTCTGCGCCCAGCCCCTGGCTACCACCATTGCACCCTCTGCTTCCATGACTTTGATTGTCCGAGATACCTCCTCTCAGTGGAATCATGCAGTGTTTGTCCTCCTGTGACTTGTTGGTCCCACTCAGCCCATCATTCTTGATGACTGCATTTCAAAGGGCTGGTTTTCAGGCCCTTGAGAAAGTCATTCCTGGCTTGTAAAACCAGCAAGAGGCTGGGAGATGATTTACATCTCAAAGGGACACAGAATTTACAATTGCAAGTTTTCTGAAGTAAATTCTCCTCAGAAAAGGGGTATGTTGGGGGGAGGGCATTTTTTTCAGGAAGAAACTTGACTGGAGTTTAGTCACTCTGAGGGGAGTACCTAGAGATGCCATTTGCATTTCCCCCCTCCTCCTTCCCTTCTTTCCTTCCTTTAAAAACTCTAATAATATTTGTTATGACAAAATTAAACCTTGTTAAAGGGTAGTTTTTATTATATTATTTTCTCCATTTTCACTGAGATATAGTTGACACATAACACTGCATACGGGAAGGTATATGACGCAACCTTTGGATTGCTGTACAGATCGCGAAACGATCACCATAGTAAGTTAACATGCACCACCTCGCTTGGTTACGTTCCTTTTCTTGGAATGAGAACTTTTAAGAGTAACTTTCTTAGCAACTTTCAAATATAGAATATAGTACTGTTGACGGTAGCCATTATGCTCTACAGTAGCTCCCAGAACTTACTTATTTTATATCTGGAAGTTCGTACTTTTTGACCACCTTCACTCATTTCCCTCAATTGCCCCCAGCCCCCACCTCTGGCAACCATTAATCTGTTTTTTGTTTCTACACGTTCTTTTTTCTTTTCATGTTAAAGAAAAATTTTACGAAGATAAAATCACGATTTTGATCCATAAAAGAAAGTATGCATGTTAAAACAGTGTTGAGCTCATTAATTAAATGAGGGAACCAGGCAGATGTTGCAATTGATTCAAAGGAAAATAGAAATACCAAACATTTATAGGTTAGGAATATTGAAACAAATGCAGGTAACACTAGATTTTTCCGCAGTGGGAGCAGGAGGTCATGGGACGTTTACTGGACAGAGTTTACATGTCTATACATGGAAATTATTTTACATTGCTAAGAGTTATCTCCAACTTATAGGTCTGTAAATAATTCTCATAGAACAGAGTTAGGTAATCCAGATGAATTTGCTATAGACATTATAATGTTTTTCAGTGAAGGACAATTTTTTTTTATAGGTCTTTACTACCATGACGTATTATTGGCCTTCATTGCTTCTTAAGCATCTTCTCATATTTCAGTATTGAGTACCCAATATGGGCCAGGCATACTGAAGTAGGTACAGACCCATAATATAGGCCTTCTGCTTTCAGAGAGCTCAGCCTCGTTCATATATGCTCACCAGTGATCAACCCCAAAAAACACTGTGATTCTTGATAATAGCTAGGATCTGAGAAATCTCTAGGATTTTACTCTCGGGACTAAACTGGAAGACTTCTCAAAGGACATGGCAGCTTGTCAATAGCTAGGTTCCCAAATAACAGAAGTACAACCTGTTAATAAGACAAAACTTAGTTGATTACTCGCCCTGGTATGAAAGAACACTATCTTCCAAACTTTGGCAGTGTTCCAGACAGGAGAAGTTAAAGCCAGAATTCTTAATGCCCTGCTATAGCTTTTTCAAAGTCTTAATAAGTTTGCATAAGGGGCCCCACATTCTTGTTTTGCCCTGGGTCCAGCAAATGTTGTAGCCAGTCCTAACTATGACCACTGTTGTTTTCCTGATATAGCTCAGTGTTGTAAGATTACACATGAGAAGTCCATTACATCTGGGGAGGAAAGAAAGGATGACAGAGATGGTCAGGTAAATCAGAGCTCTGTTTGCAAAGTGTGTAAAAGTTCATAAGGCAAAGAAAGAGAGAAACATGGTAGAGGGTACAAGATGGTGGAGATGGTACAAAACTCACTCGTTACATTTGGAAACAATACATCCTTTGTCTCACTTCTGTGCACTATGGGCAGTGCTGTGTCGCAGGAGAGGGCAAGCCAGGTGCTGAAGGACTTTGAATGATCGCAGTGAGTGGTTTAGAACCTACTCTGTGGACAATGGTGGGAGCCTTGCACATGATTTCAGAAGAGCATTGACAGGCTCAACCAGGGATTTTGGACAGCTACTCAAAATTGGTTGAATTGGGATTTTGAAGGGTAATACTTTAGTTCAAGCATGGCAGACGAATGCATATGCAAATTCCATTCAATTCTGTCATTTTAATGCAAAAAGAACAAAAATGGTCTTCACAATTACTCTCTGGGGAAAATGCTAATGTCAACCACCAAGGGAGGAATCCGTAGATTTGCTGAAAGCTGTGTTCAGAGTTTAAAGTGTAAGAATTAGCCTCAAGAACCAGAAAAGAAAATCCAGAAGTAAATAGATATAATTCAAGTTTTAAGTTCAAAGCTTTATCATGCAGATGTCACAGTCATCCCCAAACTGTCTGTGTGACTGGAAAGGGGGAAGAAGAAGCAGGTGCAACGTGGTGTTTTATTGAGCTATTAACTTGTGTCTCTCCTCCCTTTATTTTCCTCTTTCTGCTGATTTGTTTCCAGCAGGTAACCAGGTGTCGAAGGATAATTTTCCAAAAAAAGATAAAATCATGACTTCCATACAGATATAAAATGAACACCTGTCAAAGATTTTACTTAACTCATTAATGAGAAACCAATGAGGTTTTACAGTTGCTTCAAAGGAGAATTTGAAGTACTATCCTTTCATGGATTAGGAATGCTGACATAAATTTACAAATAGGTGGAATCTGGATTTTTCTACAGAACGGAGGGGAAATTTTGCTCTGCTCTGGACAGACTGTGTATGTATGGACAAGCAACATTTACATTATTATCAGTTTTCTACAGGATCTCTTCTATTTCTACATGTTTGTAAAAACAGCCTTGTCAAAACAAAGGTGCGCCCTCCCATAGTAGAAGACCATTCCTGGAGAGGCTCTGGCATTCAGATACAAAGGGTATCTAGTAATCTCTCTTAACACTTTCCAAAGTCTTAAACCTTATGCATACGGAGGTCCTTTTGTGTCTCTTTGTCTCAGTGGAAATTTGTGTTTCACAGGCTCAAAACCAATAGCCATCTGCCGTCTTCTTCCTTTCTTCCTTGTATTAAAACCTTCACCCTTGGGTGGGAGTCTGGGGCCTATAGGGAAAGGTTAGGAGAAAGTCCAAAATGCAGCCAGGAAAGAAAACAGAGACCGTTTTAGAACTTGGTGGCAGAGTCCTGTGCAGCTGTCAAGGCCTCTGAGAAGGCGGCTTTCCCCAGAAATAGCCAAGCCCCTCCCCCTAGATGGCCCAGGCACACAGCATCCGGCATAACCTGGACTAATGGCCAGGGCGACTGTGAAATTCATCATCTAAACCAGGACACATTTGAAGATGAAAGGGGGGCACTATTCCAGGGCAAGAGAATAAACTGGACAGTCCCAGGCCATCTAGGCCATGATAGTTTAGCCCATGAAAGACCCCAGGACCACTGCATGTGCTGGTAACAGGAAGGCCTGTTTTCTGATTTGATTTTTTTTTATCCAATTTGATTTTCAGGGGACAATAATAGATGAACTTCAGTCCCTGAAAGGGAATTTCATTATACTTACCCCACGGGTGCTGCTCTTAGAAAAGGCCATTAGCATGCCTGATGGTCATAAAAAAATGATTTCAAAGGCATGTTTGGGTTGTGGGATGGCAGAGTTTGAATATTTCAGAGCAATGAGTTAAATGGATTCTGAAAGACTTTTTTTTTTTAGGGATGATATGATAACAGAAGAGGTAGACTTTATTCTTGTAAGGGGGTGTGAAGAATTTCACCTAGTTGAAGAGTTTGTATTACCTCCCTTGAAAGAGTGTCCATTTGAAACTGGTTCTCTGTAACCCACAAGGGCCACTGCTGTCCCTCGAAAAGAGAACAAAGGTCATTTCACTAGATGGGGCCAGCTCCCCCAGGACAGCCACGATTTCTTGGCACTGGCCCTTTAAGAGACATTTCTTGCTGCTTTCCTAAGTTAGCTGGAGGTCAGTCCCTATTGTCCAGTCCTCAGATTATGAGAGACTCAATGAATTGTCTTATTGGTCACCTTTTAACTTTCCCCTCACTACCAGCCCCCCACCCCCATTACCTATTTTGAAATCTAGGGTTTAAAGTGAATCCCGTATGACTCGGACTGTATTACCCGCTACCATGCATTCCTACCTGCACCTCGATTATATTATGGGGAACTGGGAGGGAGAGTTATGCAAAACTGCATTTACAGATTTAGAGGGTAACCCAGCATTTGGCTGAAAGAAAACAAAAGAGAAATCTAGGAATATTTGTCTACTCGAAATGAGGACTGAGAATTGTACATGTTAGGAAGTGAGGATGTCGTACCACCCCCCAACTGCAGGAGAACAGGACTGAGCTCTAACCTGTACGTTCTCCACGGACCCATTAGGTGGTCTGGTAAAATCAATGGGCACCCTCTCACAGTACAGGTTTCATTTTATTTTTTAAATTTTTAAAAAATTATTTATTTATTTATTCCACAGAAAGAGTGAGAAAATACAAACAGGGGGAGCAGTAGAGATAGAGGGAGATGCAGACTCCCCGCTGAGCAGAGAGCCCGATGTGGGGCTCGATCCCAGGACCCGGGGATCATGACCTGAGCCAAAGGCAGACGCTTAACCATCTGAGCCTCCCAGGCACCCAATCACGAGCCAGGTTTTAAGTGCATGCCAGAAATACATAGGGTTACAAACAATAATCAGTACCATTAAAATAGAATTATCAAAATATCTCAACAACCACATTCAGACCGTCGTGGTGTATGTAATGTATTTCTTTATTCACATACTGAAAAACAAGATCTTAGTAATGGATCTACTATGATTATAAGCTAGTGACGAGAGGAAGAGTGACTGTGGGGCACCTCCAAGAACTATAGGAGGGTATGACCTTGAAGGTGGTCTCTGTTGGTGATAAAGTCATAGGCTTTGTTACCCATAGCCCCAGATGGAGGGAATGCTACCCTTAAATTAGAGACTGAAAATAAAAGGGTGATTTATTTACTTATTTATTTATTTAGCATCTGAGTTTGCAGACTCCTTGAATCCAATCTCTGATCTCCCTTGGTAATTAAGGACCCCACTTTGGGGCACTGTTCTCCAGCTCCCTTCTCCTGGGTTAGTGCCCCCAGGGACTGGTCGGCTCAGCCAGCAACTGGAGAGTGTGCCACCCTGTTCTGCAAATCAGTGGTAGCCACCAGTGAACTCCTGTCCAGGGGCTCCTTCCCAGAATTGGAGGAGTTGCTCTTCTGGGGCAGGGGTGGGGGGCAGCCCTGGGGATCCCCCACTCTTCCACCCTGGGCTCTCAGTCTCTGCCAAGAATTCAAAGCCTTTATTCGCTTTCCTCTCATGGCACAGAATCTGTAATTTTAACATCTCTATGATATCAAACTGTTTCCATTTCATCTTTAAATCAGTTTAGGGGTTGGCAACTCCACTGCAGTCTTGAAATTCGATACGAGAGGCGTGGAGACGATCGGGGGCCGAGAAAGCGGCCAGGCCCCAGAAAGGCCCACGAGGACGGAAGCCAGAGTCAGCACCCCCCTTTGGAGGGAAATGATTTTCTTTTTGAGAGACTGGCGGCTAGGTCTTCTGAGGGAGTGACGCGGGACTCCTTTGCATGTTGTGAGGTCTGTTATGCGCCTGGTCTCCCACAGCCCTTAAGACAAGGTCCAGGTCCTCTCCTCTGGCCTGTGATTGAGGGAATGTATATTGTAGCTTATCTGGGACACTCTTGATATACGCCTATTTCCCCTACTTAATTATGAGTAAGGACCCTGTTCACTGTTAAAACTGTCCTGGTTTGCAGGAGAGCTGGCGTGGTCATCATAGTGGGTGCTGTAGGGTCCCTCTGATCCCTCTTCCAAGACTGAAGGGCCATTTCTGCAGCTGCTGGGAGTGTTGGCGGCCCATGGCCTTCAGCTGATGTCTTACCGACACAGCACCTTGGCTTGGAGAACCACTCTGCAGGAGTTCCTGCCACCAGGGTGTGGCTGGCCAGCGGAAGGAGGGGCAGATATACAGACCCAGCCTCACTGAGCACAGGCAGGACAACTCTACTGGGACATCCCAGCTCAGAGCCCCAGTGGGGTCCACCAAGGCCATAGCTGGGACTTGCCTGTAGCTTCACGTACGCCTCTGCTCAGTGCAGCTTGCACGCTTCTCCCACACTTGCTGCCCTCAAGGATTTCCTCCAGGCCAACCTCCAGCTCAGTCTACTTCTCCACAAACCTGACCTGAGGCCACGATTCCATCTCTGTGGCTCTAGGAGATCTGATCCCAGGTCACCACCTTGACCTGATCTCCCACCGGCCTTTTTCCCCTTTCTCAAATGGGCTAAACTCCTTATCATCCCTGGGCAATCCCCCTGCCCCTCCCTCCTCTGCTCCGTTGGCTCGGTCTCCAGCTCACCACCTTGTCCTTCAGGCCCTCGCTCAAATCGCATCTTCCCAGTGAGGTCTTAGTTTTCCTGATTCTGTTGCTTTTCCCAAAGCCTTTCTCTGTTGCACTTTAAAAATTTTCCTCCATAGCCCCATCACTAACGGAAACTATCTGTTTATTTACTTACTGACATCTTCTTCTCCGGCATGTAAGTTCCTTATGGGATGAAATCTTATTTGTCTTTTCACCCTAAATCCCATTTTTATGGGATTGTGATACGTGGGAGAGTGTCTGGCAGATAGTCAGCACTCAGTTAATCAGTTGAAGGAGTGGATTAAAACAAGGGAAAGAAACCAAAAAATGTGGTACAGACTAATCTATAAAACTCTCCCTTCTCTCTCCAAAAATCATCTTAGGTGTTCACTTAGCAGCAACTTTGGCTTCATTTCCTCGGGAATGTCCTTGCCACTTCCTCCTAAATTCCTCATCTCCCACTCTTTTCACCTTGACAGTTTCCATTTTCAGAGGTTTCATAGTAGACATTATCCCCAAGTATTATTAAAATGAACCATCGTGGGGCGCCTGGGTGGCTCAGTGGGTTAAATCCTCTGCCTTCAGCTCAGGTGGTGATCCCAGGGTCGTGGGATTGAGCCCCACATCGGGCTCTGTGCTCAGCGGGGAGCCTGCTTCCCCCTCTCTCTCTGCCTGCCTCTCTGCCTACTTGTGATCTCTGTCTGTCAAATACATAAATAAAATATTTTTAAAAAAAATGAACCATCGTAATAGTAACGAGCATTTACCAAAGGGATCAACACTTCACCGACTGCTCCCTATGTGGTAATGTATTAAACCTCACCTGTGCCCTTTGAGGCAGTGTTACCATCATCCCTCTTTCATAGCGAGGACAACCGAGGTGGAGAGATGTCACACAGCCAAGACATGAACCCAACATTTCTGAAGGAACTTGCCGTGTGGCTTCAAGTTCCATGCAGTACAAAGGTCCCACCATGTTCCCAACCAGAGAGCCCCGAAATCTCCATTCTTGGTCCCTGGCATCTCGGGACCTTATGTGCCTCCTATCACACAGCTCCCTCATTACGAAAGGGGGCTGGTAACGATCCTTGTTTTGCTGCAATGATTAAGCTAAGTGATAATGTATGGAGACATCTGGCATATGGTAGGAAATCCAAAGGGTTCATCCCCTTCTGATGTGTGACACTGTAAAAACAATACCGATTTTTTTTAGCTGCCTTTGGTCTTAGACCAGTGAGCTGCAGAGGACATTTCCAGGCCACTGGCTAAATCTGTGTGTATTGCGTGAACTCCACTACGTGCGTATTTAATCGTGCACATAGATGTACACACCTGGGTCGGGATCTTGGGTCACATGGACTTAGAAGAGGATCCCATTTTGGTTCTTACCCCCTCCCTGCTGCCTCCTTCTTTCCCACTTACCTTAGGGGTAAATCCTGTATTTCCACTCTCCAATGCTGTGTTTCCTCCTCCATAAGTGGATTGGTATAAGAATTAAATGAAATATTGCCTATTGAGTGTAGGATTTGAACTCTGGCAACCCATCTCTTACAGCAGTGATGCTTAATAATGACATGAGCTATGGCTCTTGTTTCATTACTCGGCTCCATTTTACTGTAAAACGTGCTTCCCATTGGGCTTCTTACCGTTATGAATACAGAACCATGTGATCTCGGAGTAAAAGTGATAAAAAATGTAAACGTCATGAGGACAGGCCCAGCGAGCTTCAACCCAAGCTCAGCCCTAACCTCCAGCACTGTGGGACTGAAGCTCAGAGCATCCTGAATCAGCCAGGAATGCTCAGTGAGAATGTGATGAGGGCCGAGCCTGACTCGGGGCCCGGCCACATCAGGCTCTCTCAAGAGCTTTGAAAATACAGAATTCGGGGATCTGCTCCTGGAGATTCTGACCTGAGATTCCAAGACACTGCGTTTAAAAAGAAAACAAGTAAAAACCCCACGGTTGATTCTGAGGCTGGGCAGACTCGGAGACCATCTGGGGGCCCCCCCACCCCTGCTGCTGAGGGAGTCTGGGAACACGCATGGTGCCCTTGACTCCCTTTGGAATGGCTTCTCCATGCGGCCCTCTACTTTCTCTGGCTGTTTCAGGAACCCGACCAGAGCATCTCCAAGTTACCGGAATCTTAGTTTCATCATCTTTAAAAGTGACCGTCTTAGAATTCTGGAACAGGATTGCAGGATTGTAGCGGACCTTCCAGATCTTTTTAACTCACACCTGAAGCTTACCTCCAAAAGAGAGGATCCATTCTCTCTGCCCATGAATTTGTAGGAAAAAAAAAACAACGACCCTAATTTCTGAGAAACTGGAACAATTCGCGTTCTTAATCTAGTTGCTATTCCATCAGGCAGGGTCTCCTGACGAACGAATTGGAAAGACGCATTCCCAGCTCTAGAGTCTGGATGTGACATTTCCCTGGCCTTTCTCTAATCTGGAAGGAAAACAGCTGACAGAAATTTAAGAAAGATTTTTTCTCATATTTGTCTTCAACTCAAAAGATCATTATTATCTTCCTTTTATCTGAGAAATGGCCTCGAAGAGGCTGCTTTCCTGCTGCTGTTGGTGTTCTTGCTGACACACTGAAAAAGGCCAGGCAAGCAATTGGCTGGCATCATTGGCAAGGATATTGCCTCCCATTCCACTTAACATAATTAAATCTGATTATATACAATTAGTCCCTTCTACAGGAAAATTTCCTTGAAAGGTTAAAAAAATTGATTGCTGACATTGAGCAGGGATTTCAGTTTCCTTTGTGTCCCCAACGTAGAAAAAATGATGGGGGGGGCCACCCTTATCCAATGTGTTTTATTCAAATATATGTCCTCCCACTGCCCCACCCTGGTCAAAGGTCTTTGACTTTTTGCCCAAAAAACTATCATCAAGATTAACCCAAATGAATGAGTCCAAAAACAGAATTGTATTTCCATATTTCAGAGCCCCACATTCTTTCTCTGTTATTTTTACCATCTTATGGCTTTAACATGTAAATTACACTTGATTGTAATAAAGAAATAAAAGGAAGTGAGTAAACTCGTGGAAAAACTTTGGCATTGCATTTTAGTTGGGTGAAAGTAAGCAAAAAGAGGAAAATGGGAAAGCCACAATTAAGCTGTCAAGACAACCTTTTTCTGATTTTCTTCCATCCTATTTGCTGTCTTTCTCTCTCTCTTAATCTTTCATCCAGAGATGTGTTTGCTTTCTTGACTAGGAAGTAGGTGGAATAATCCTAAAGTCTTAAGCAATAACGTTCCATCTCAGAGAAAAAGCCAAGGTCCTTCGAGAGGCTAACAGCCCTGTCTATGGTTCTCCCTCTCCTTGGTTCTTTCGTTTTGTTTTGTTTTGTTTTGTTTTTGTTTACTGCCTTCCTGTCCCTTCCTTCTGCTCTAGCTACATGACCTTCTTGCTGATCCTATAACATATCAGCCAGGTTCCTATAAAAAAAGCCATTGCCTTATTTTTCCTGGAATGCTCTATCCCACAGCTCATCCGGTACCTTTTTTATATTTCTACACTTAGCTTACTTCCTGTCTTCTCTGAAGAATAAGGAAGTAGGTTGACTGTTGTTTATTTCCATTCTCATTTATTGCCAATAGCATCTGGTTTATCCTATAACCCCATATTAAGTCCTGAGAAAGCCATGAGGATAGGAACAAGTTAATATTTTGTATTAAGTATTGATGATTACTTCTTTTCACCATCACAGTAAAATTAATTAACTTCACAATAAGCCAGAAAATAGAGAAAATGAATAATTGGAAAGAACACTGGCTTACAAAACTGGAGGCTATTGTAGAACAGTCCTTGTTTTAACTGTGCATTCTAGAATTATAGGGCTATATCTTACCTTCATGATCTTTTAAACTTGCAAATGCAGCCTTTTAGATGATGCATTCTAGATGTTAATTTTTGACATTTACCAAAGATTCCCATTTAAGGTATGACTTAAAAGTCATGCAAACCAAGCCCCCTCTGTACCCACTCATCCACTTCCCCAGTGCTTAAATGGGTTCTACAAATTCATTGTGACTTATGCGTCTTGCTTTTCGTGCACCCTTCTGGGTTTGTGGAGCCCATCATTCCTTATTTAGTTAATTAATCAAATATTTATTGGATGCTCACTGTGTTCCTGGTTTTTGCCTTATGTGCTGGGTGCACAAAGAAAAACAGGACACAGCCAATAAGGTTCACCTACGGTGGTGGCCCGGCAGATCTGATTACTAGAGAGTTTGAATTTACTCTAACTCAATTGCCAGCTAGACAATTCAGTTCCTTGTGAAATCAGCGATGAAGATTTCTAGGGTAAATGTAATTGGATGTCAACATCTTCATATAATTCAATCTACTGGTGGAGCTCAAATCCTTATTTTAAGCCTTGCAGACATCCAAATTCTTATCTGGGTATCTTTGAACTTGATCATAGAGAACAGGACGGGCTGGGGCAGACTCATGGGCGACTCTGAGAACGAGCACTTCCTTCCTGGCAGGTGCACACCTCGTCCCACCCAGGTGGTGAATGCAGCCCTACCTCCCCGTTTCACAGACATTTCCCATCACACCAGCACTTGGAACGTAGAAAAGTTTTGCTAAAGATCTGAAGGCCTTGAGATGATGAGGGACTAAGTTGTGCCGAGGCAAGCAGTCCATGCTGCCTGAAGTTTTGTACTTTAGGTAGGGTCCATTCCATGCTGCTGCCTTGAGGAGATACCCAAATATGATGGATTAGGGAGACAAAAGTTGATTTCTCACCCATAAGACAGTATTGGCAGAGGAATAGAGGTGGGTGAGGGCTGGTCCAGGGATAGATGGATAAGAAAGAGCAAGCGACCGGTTAATCGATCAATGTGCACATTCCAGGGCATGTCTGCACTTGACCCTACACATCTCCATGAACCCTACTGTTTGTGGAAGTTGCCTATGCAGACTAACTCAGGTGAGTTGTATGGGCCACTCCAGTAACCCGGAGGGGTGGTGTCATTTTCACGTGATTTTTCCAACCTGATGGACAAATAACTTTTGATAATATTTGTAACAAAATACATGCCTCTTTAACTGAATTAAGAAAAAACCAATCGCTGATTGTAGATAATTGCATTCCTGAAAAATTGACTTTTATTAAAATTATGCAAAATACATTCTTTCTCTACATTCAGTGGGTCCATTTGAAGGCCATGCAGATGTGGAAACAATCTTCCGTTAGGTCAGGGCTGTCCAGTGCTTCAGAGGACATCTAGCCCCCTTGGCCCGCCCACTAAATGCTGGTATGACCCCTAAGTATTATGACAATAAAAATGCCCCCACTGGTTTCCCAACTGCCCCCTAGACAATGGCATTGCCCCTACCGAGAGCTGCTGCTCTGAAGGAATGTAGGTGGAAGGCTCTCCCTGACTTTGAGACCAGGTTTCAGGCTGAGCAAAAGCAAAGTAGTTACCATTGCATGTGCCTTCCTCCAAAGGTTTGGGTTGTAAGAAAGCTAAGTTCTTGCCCTTGGTAACCGGCACAGGTTGAGATGAATGTGTACCTGTGTGCAGACACATGAATCTAATCACCGAGGCTTTTCTTAATGTCCTCTTTGGACTATATAAGTGTGATTTTCTCCATGTGGAATTGAGGGAGAAAAAAAAATTGAGGGAGAAAAGGCAAAGCAATCTTCTTTTGCTACAAATGTCTTAGACCCATTATTGTAAGATGTTTGAAAGTACGAAATTTACAGAAAGGTCTAAGTAATAGCAAACAAGGTGAGGAAATTTACTTCTAACTGGCAAGGAATAATCTCCCTAAAAGGAACCTTAAACTAGGTGTAACTTTAGGTTGCTTTGCTGTCAAGAGAGACTGGATTTCAGGGCAAATGTTACCCTGAAATACACATGCCGCCGCATGCAAATATCTAGGGCACAATTTTGCTTTAGTTAAGTAGAAGACCTTAATCATTCTTGCAAACTTCAAGCTCCTGGTAATAAACAAGTTTCTTTCTTAATGATCAGATTCTCCTTCTTTAGTCTTTTTATTTTTTAGTTAGTTTTCTTTTAAACATTCCTGGCTACCGAATCCTTGCTTTCCAGGCAGGTCCACGATTAGTGATTATCTAGGACTGTAACAACCTGTCACTTGTTGGTGCCTCAGACTCTTCAAGGATGAAACAGGGAAAGAGGTTAACTAGATCCTCTAATGGCCCTTCCAGCTCACGATTTTGGGTTTTAGAGACCTAGCTGTAGCCAAATGACTGTGTTTTTAATAGCAAGGATATTCTCTTAATAATGGGTAAAATGACTGACTTTATAAGTGAGGAATGAGGAGACTGGAAATTCACCTTCTTCTTCTGCAAAGTCTGGTTTATCTCAACTTAGTGTCACATCTCTGCAGCACTCTATCTGAGTTTGAATTTCAGGCAGGCTGCTCATTAGCTCTCTGACCTTGGGACAACCACTTAACACCGTGCCTCAGTTTCTTCATGTGTAAAATGGCCATATTACCCAGAAGTGTTCTGGTGAGTAGAAAATAGTTGCTCAGAATGGTCCTCAGCACACGGTAGTCACTCAGCATCACCTGACTTCTTATATGAATCCCTAGATCCCGGCAGACGGTGGAAATCCGGTCGATGTTCACGATACTAAATGAGGTCATTTCATTGCTAGACATTTCTCCAGTCGCATGTTTACCTATTGCTAGGGCATCATGTAGAAAATTTAGTATTCGGTGTTTCAGAGATTTGGACTCGTGATGAATTTTTGAAATCGCATTGACTGTGGCGGTGCTTGGTTTCCACAAATGGTGCGGAGCATTTTCCCAGCCCGTTATCTGTGGCTCCACAGCAGTTCTGCTAACACGTTTCGGGAGTTAGCCCCTCATGACAGTTTTGTAGCACAGTAATTTCACTTTGTCCATAACCTTGAGAGAGGTGCACTTGGGGTTCCTGTTATAATATAACAAATGAAGGCTTGAGTCTTCCCATTCACATAAAATATATGGATTTTTAACCCTGGGAGGATTTTACTTTTCCATTATAAAAATGCTAAGTATCATGGGCTTCGTTTTTCCCTAAATTGATATAGTTCTACTATCTCCTTCAAATGCTAAGGATCACTCTCTGTCTTCTTTTCCTGTCCTTTGGGGGATTTCAGATATCAATCAGAGATACTGGGGCCAAGATTAGTGCTATAGACTGAATGTTTGCATCCCCCTCAAATTCATATGTTCAAATGTGACCCCCAGTGTGATGGTATCAGGAGTATGAACCTTCATGAATGGGGTTAGTGCTCTTAGAAAAGAGATTCTGTCTGTTTTGTGTTCTTGACCCCCAGAATAAGTTTGACGCAAAGTAGGATCTCAGTAAATATTTGATGAATACAAAAACACATGTTTCCATCTCAAGAAAAATAGCAGAATATTTCCATATTTCAGGCTCAGCAACAAATACTGTGTTTGTAAACACAAGCATACTTTTGTAGAGATTTATGAAGACATTAATCCACTAGGAAAAATAACACTGTTTCATTCTCCAGAGGAAAGATACTCTTTAACATTATTAGGCTGTATTAAACTACTCTATTCTCTGATCTAAGTTATTAACTACCCACCATAAAATAAAAGATCGAAGAAAGACTTAAATGGTTATATCTTAGCCTTAAATGAATAGAAGAAAGTATTTCTTTACTTTCAAAATAAACCAAGAATCCTGAAGTTTCTAAATGTATCAGTGGGCTGGTTTTCAACAGGGATCAGTCACTCTTTTAACATAAAGGAAATATCCTGAGTCTGGTAATCCAATTTTAAGATTGATGTTGTTCAATTATTTAGTAATAAATCCTCCTAGAATGGCATTACACAAGCACTGTGCTATTTTTTTAATAGGGTCTGGGGGAGATGAGAAGGCAATTTATTGATCAGAGGAGACTCTGGCATTCTGCAAATGCCAGAGTATGGCCAATGACACCAAATGCTGCTGAGAAATTATTCTACTATTTTGTCTATACGTTAAGGAGAAATTGCAAAGCACTGGCAACTTTTTAGGGCAAAGCCGTCTTAGTAGATTCCCTTCCTATCTGTGGTAAAACTCTAAGGTCAGGGCACAAGGCAAAAATCATCCACAGGGAGAACGACCTTTGAAAACCCCTGAGGAAGGCATCCTGTTGGAAAGTGACATGCGGTAGGTCAATGAATTCAAGCTGACCACTTTTTCTCTTGGGTAGGAAGAATTCTTTGTGTTTCCTGGGTAAGCACCACATGAAGTAGCTGGTTTATGTTTGAGGCAAGGCTGTAGAAAAGTGAGTTCTTCATCTTTAAGTTCCAGAATCTAAGGTTAATACTTTGAAAGTATTTTCAAAGGGGAGAAAATTTTCAAAAGGGAGAAGGGAGAAAGGGGATGAGGGAAGAAGCAGATTTGTGTTTTCTCATAGCACTCACTCTGGAGCAACTTGTGCATTGGTTGGATGGAGGGGATAATTGCTTGCACTGTTGAAAGTTAATTGATCTCCATTCAACCAATTTGCCTGATTAAGTGACTCCCCTCGTTCCCTCTGCAAAGCACACTGACGGCTTCTACCTCCGTGCTAGCTACACTTGGCTGGTGGGCTAAGATCTAGTTCTCTCACACACTTCTATTAAGCTATGTGATTACCAAGTGTTAGCTGTGTTGTCTTAAATCTGTTCATGGTAATTGTACTTGCAGTTATAATTATACAATTTAATTAAGTATTATGTCAACTGATAAATTATGAGTGTGAAAAGAGAATTATCTCTATGAAACTAACTTGAATACTTTGGAAAAAAATTGATAAAGGCAATTAGCTAAAAAATGCTGTCAGATGAGGTGTGAGGTTGACAAATGTTAAGACAGTGAAAAGATCATAAAAATCTAGGAGCTGACACTTAAGTTATATTAAAAGTTTCTTGAGGTCTTGCAGCATTTCCAAGATACTGCAAATGGAAATGAGAGATTTCCACTTTGCATTTTTTTTCAACTGAGAAAAGAAATGTGGAATTCCAATCAGCAGACCCATACTAGGATTCTACATGAAAATGGGAAGAATGTGGATTTCTGTTTTAAAAAGTTAAACAGATGAACATAGGGGAAAGGAAGGAAAAATAAAATAAGATGAAAACAGAGAAGGAGGCAAACCATAAGAGACTCGTAACAAATTGAGGGTTGCTGGAGGGGAGGTGGGTGGGGGGAATGGGGTCACTGGGGGATGGGCATGAAGGGGGGCCCTTGTTAGAATGAGCTCTGGGTGTTTTATGCAACTGATGAATTGCTAAATTCTATCCCTGAAACTAACAATGCAGTATATGTTATCTCTCTACTCAAATTGAATTTAAATTAAAACATTTTTTAAAAAGTTAAGCTGCTTAGGGCAGAGACTGTGAATTCTTCACTAGTAGTTGTTCTTTACTTCTTCCCTTAATAATAGAAATCCTGAATTCTAGCTGGGACACATGATCCAGACTAGAGGATAGATTTCTATGGTATCTTTGTGGCTCAGTGTGACCATGTGCCTAAACTTGGCCAAAGGGATACGAGCAGAAATGATGTCCCATTTCTGTCACATCCTTAAGAGGAATGGATGTGCTCGCTTTGATCTTCCCCTTCCCATTGACAAAAACACAGAGACAGTAGTGGGAGCTGGGACTGCTCCCCTCAGACCTGGAGATGATGGGGGCTCTGCGTTGACATAGACCTACCCCGGGGCCCCTGACCACCTCTGCCTCCTCTGCCTATACTGTTCCATGGGGGGAGAAATTAGCTCCTATCTTTAGTAATCTGTATTTTTGGGGTCTCTTTGTTCTAGTACCATAGAATATATCCTAACACACTGTTTAAGTTTTAATATAAATACATATGTACATACATATAATTTATACAAAGATCTATATTTTTTATGCTTCATGTATTTATATTTGTGTAAGTATATTTTATATATATATGTGTGTGTGTGTATATATATGTACATATATATAATTATCTGATTTGCACTTTAAATGACCTTTGCAATTAACTAAGCAATCTACCAGTTCTGATAACAAAGCTTCTACTGTATTATTTTTCCTCTCCTTTTAAACTGGGCATGAAAGTTGAAAGCTTTTGGTGAGGACTGATTTTGTATATCTACGACAATGTACTACACAGATGACACCTTTGTCTGCTTAAGTCCCATGAGTAGGACTGGCCAGCTGGCAACTTCAGCAGTTGTACTAGGGGAAGAAAGGGCAAATGATTGGAGACCCCTGTACCCCTAAGGATTGCCATTTTGAAGGACCCCATGACTATCATTAACACCATAGCTTATATGAATGGCACACCCAGGGTTTGTCAGTGCACAGCCTGAGCAGCTGTACTTGGAGCTTTTGCTGATGCTTGCTGAAGGAACTTCTGGTTCTCAAGCTCCAAACTATCACATTAATCAATCACTGATACCTGGTGCTGACCTGCACTTAGCCAAGCACACATTCTCATATATTTTTGGTGGGAGGGAAAACTGGTAAAGTTTTTGTGAGGGCTGGTATCTATCATAAATTATATGCTATGTCTGCTTTGAGCAAGACTTTCTTCTTCTAAGAGGTTACTTGAAAGAGATTCTCAAACATGTGGATGGAGATGTGTGTTCAAGTGCATCCCTTGCATCAGGGGAAAAAAATTGAAGTGTCCTCTTTTAACCCCTTCATTCCTTTCTTCAAGACGTGTTATTACAGCTCATACAACATATACAGCTTATGGAAATTCAGACTGGACACGATGCACAATAACCCTGTCCCCCTGGACTATATCTTCCTGTGGGGTATCAGGTTCACAGTAAACAGAGTAAAAAATATGTGTCACTATGTCAAATAGTCAGTGAATGCATAGTTTATGTTTCACCCACATCGTGGAATGCCATTACAAAAGAAAGACATACACCGATTTCTACAAAGATGAAAAATTACTGAAGATAGACTGTCAAATAAAAGAAAATCACACTGTGATGCAAGGTGAGCAGTGTAAAAAGTATATGTTTATGGGCCTATATATGCCTGTCATTGCATAGGAAACATGTGAAAGCAGACGCACCAGAGAACCCGCAGCAGCTCTCCCTGGGGTGAGTCTCAGGGCCAGGAGAGTGCTCCTGTACATGTGGTAGGGGCTGGGGGAAGAACAAAGGGACGTTTATTAATATATTCTTCGGAATTATTGCATCGTCCACATTGAGACTGTGTTACCACTTTCTTCTTGTCTTTGAAAGAAGAAGCCAGCAAGAAATCATCAACGCTTCCCTAAAGCTGCTGAGGGTTTAGGGCAGTGGAGAAAGATCTTCTCCTGTTCAGATGTTCTGTAAAGCAGCATTTGCATGTCTAGAAGTTGACCCTAGAGAAGTAACCCATGATGTGCGACAGAAATTTAAACAGAAGAATGTTCACTCCAGGATTGCCGATAATAGTTTGAAAAATGATATCCAACAACAGGGAAATGACGATAAATTATAGCAATTCCATGTAATGAAATATCACACAATTCACAATCTTGTTTTAGTGACTCTGGACATATATAAATGTTCCTAACATGACAATTTGTGAAAAAAAGTAGCAAACCCAAGCTGCCCACATGGTATAATCCAATGTTGCAATAAAATTCTTCTATGTATCTAACTATGTCTTTCTGTATGCATGTATGCCTGTATCCATCCACCCATCTATCCACCTAACAAAACACTGGAATCAAACAATTTTTAGAGTGAGAGTATTAATTTATAATTGTGCTTGTTTTAAATATAATTTGGGAGGCAACTGGGCTGCTCAGTTGGTTAAGCATCTGACTCTTGATTCCAGCTCAGGTCTTAATCTCAAAGTCATGAGTTCAAGCCTCACATTGGGATCCACACTGGGCTTGGAGCCTACTTAAAAAATAAATAAATAAAAATAAAACTAATTTTGTAAAATTTTCCAGGTATGTGTAATGCAGAGGTATTACTTTGATAAACCACACACACACACACACACACACACACGTGCATGTGCACACACATACACACACTCACACACTCACACAGAGCAATGCAAGCTATCTTAGTACAAACACCAAAAATAAAAAGAGCCCATGTATGGCAACTGTTACCTTCATATCTTCTACTTTTTGTTGCGCTAACTCAAAAGATTATTAACCCTGGGAAAATGTACTACCCTGACAGTTACCATGAATTACATTGAATTGTATGAAGTTGCTGTGTTTGTAGGTAAAAATACTGGCAATTTTATATGGTTCGACATATTATCTATAGCATATTTTTTAATTTGAATGATATTACTCAATCCCTCCAGACCCATCCTTTACTCTGAAGGGCCATGCTTTCTGGAAGACTTTATGATGAAGGTGCTTATGCGCTTCATTTTTTTCAGACAGGGGATTTCTGCAATCCCAGGGGCCCCCACACATTTAGAAGGGCCTCAAGTTTGGTATATATTGTGTTATTCCTGTTGCAAAATTCATAATCACTTTTGACCAATGGGCTCCATATTTGCCTTTGCACTGGGCCCCTCCAATTCTATAGTGATCCAAGATGGGAATATTCTTTTTATTTTTTTTTCTAGTGGTGTTATTTCTTTTTTTTTTTTTAATTTTTATTTTTTATAAACAAATTTTTATCCCCAGGGGTACATGTCTGTGAATCACCAGGCTTACACACTTCACAGCACTAACCATAGCACATACCCTCCCCAATGTCCATTACCCCACCCACCTTTTCCGGCCCCCTCCCCCCAGCAACCCTCAGTTTGTTTTGTGAGATTAAGAGTCACTTATGGTTTGTCTCCCTCCCAATCCCATCTTGTTTCTTTTCTTCTTTTTCTGCCCCCCTAGTCCCCCATGTTGCATCTCCACTTCCTCATATCAGGGATATCATATGATAGTTGTCTTTCTCTGATTGACTTATTTCACT